>SRLM01000550.1:49879-232171 GCA_015708895.1 Populus ilicifolia
TACCTTTAAACATTGAGGACAATGTCTTGTTTTAGTTGGGGGGAGAGGGTAGTAGTTAAAAAAAAAAACTGTGTTTTCTATTTCATAAAGCATGTGCAAAATGATTGTTACAATGATGGCAGAGTAAGGAGAATCTTTTATGACTCTTGAGACGCATCCTAGTAATCATTCGTAACAAGGTTTATCATAATACTTCTTGAAATATTCAGATTTACAAACTCTTGCATTGTTATCACTTAAGTCTGCTCATATACTTATTTAACATGTATTTTTAAACCTTAATTTACACACACACACTTCAACATATGATTGTGGGTTGCATATTGGATTATTACATTATTTATATTCTTTTGTTAAAGGTAACAATTAAGGGAAAGGGATAGTATATAATTAAAAAAAGAAAAAAAAGAGAAAAAGAAAAAAAAATGAATGATAATAATTAAATATAGATAAGTTTGGTTTCGTAGCCTCCCTAACCTAAGCAATTAAGCCCGAAGGGGTGTTTTAACACCAAATACCCTAAAGTCAACTGACTTGGGAGCTATTGGCCCAACGCTTGTTACATGAGTTGAGGAGAAAAGCTTAAGGGAATCAAACATTGCACTATCTACATATCAGTATCTATGACCCGAGTTACTAAGCTCGAAGGGGTGTCTTAACACCTAATGCCCTAAGACCAACTGTCTAGGGGTCATTAGCTGAAAGCTCGTTACATGGGTTAAAGATGCATGGTGTTTTAAATTATATGTATATATATATATTAAAAAAACAAAATAAAAGAAAAGAAGACAAAAATGATAATCCCAACCAATGAAGTTAACCTTAAAGATTAGAACACAAATTTTGTTTTCTTCCAAGAAAAGCCCTATAATTATATGTTGATACATTGAGCACAAAAGAAAGGTTTTTGAATATCTTGTTAAGAGGTATTGAGCAGGTATATAAATCTAACAAGAGTTTGTTTATCTGGATAGAGTAATGGAAGTTAAATGATGAATATCTTGCTTTATGGAATTTGCAAATTGTTTTTATACTTTAACGCTTTGATTACTAGGGACTAGTAATAAGCTAGTTGGAGGGTGTGATTAGTACTCAAAAGTGTATTTTTATAATAGTTTTATATCATCATTTTGCACTTAAAGTATCAATAACTCCTTAACTAAAGTATGTTTTATAATAATCTATCTAATAATATAAGATACCTTTAATTTATGGTAAATGTCCATTTTAAATGTAGGCCTATCACATAAATGAAAGGATTGATTGATGACTTTAAGAACTTCAATTGCAAAGGCAAAGAGATGATCAAACTTAGAAAAGAGATGTCGGTACAATTCAAACCAGAACACTATTTGGTAATTGGGTCATATCTGGAGATATAGATCTCAGATTTAGGTCTACTTTATATGGATGGAAAGGTAAGACATAGGCCTACAACTTTCATATGGAGCCCAAGATCTGAAAAGGCCATTTCTAAGTCCAAATTGTTGCAACAACAAAGAAGCCCGAATCTGTCCTCCAGCCCGAGCACTGTTCAGTATTTTGGCTATATCTGGAGTTCTAGAAGTCGAAATGAGCTGAATTGTTTACACAAGAAAGCTGAGATAATTTCCTAGAACTTTCATGTTTTCAAGTGGCTCTAATTTTGACATCATCAATGATGTTTTGGGCAGACAAGAGAAGATAAGGATTGTTACCAAGTCAAGGGTTGACCATCTACTCATTAATTAGTCATCAAATCAATAGTTCCTAATTTTGGCCTATAAAAGGAGGCATTTGCCATGCATTTAGGCATCTTGGTGTCCAGATCAAGATCATGCTCTTGTTTTCTCTCTTTGTATTCTTTATACTTTGTTTTCATTAATATCAAGTTTATGCCTTTCATTTCCTTTTCTTTGCTTTGTTAACTCTTATCTTATTAATGTTCTTATTTTGTTTATCTATTTTTCTTTCTTTCATTATGTCTAGCTAAGTTAATTATGCTTGACATTTTCATAGCCCATACTGTATGGTATAATCGACACCTGAGCTATGAAAGGAACTTGATTTGTTGTTAACATAAGTTATAATCATGAATGCTTGATGAAATTTACAAGTATTAGCATTAGTTGAATAAGATGACTAATGTAATCATGTTAACAATCTATAATATGATTGGAACCTCCTTGTTACTAAGTATACTTGTTTGACATACCATTAGTGGAATCTCTAACCTTGACATTTGTTTTTATCATTGTTAACCTTACTTTAATATTTCATCTAAAAGTTCTCATTTTCTTCTTCTTCTTTATTATTGTTGTTGTTGTTCTTCTTCTTCTTCTTATTATTATTATTATTATTATTGCTATTATTGTTGATATTGTTGTTATTGTTATTATTGTTGTTGTTGTATCATTGTTATTTATAATTTGTACAATAACCTCCCTGTGGTTCGACCCTGGTTTTGCCGAGTTATTTATTACTTCGACACTCCTTCACTTGGAAGAAGACATGATTACATTAGTCATCTTATTCAATTAATGCTAATACTTGTAAATTTCATCAAGCATTTATGAATATAACTTATGTTAACAACAAATCAAGTTCCTTTCATAGCTCAAGTGTCGGTTATACCATACAGTATGGGCTATGAAAGTGCCAAGCATTTGTTGTACCAATTGTTATACAACATAAATCAAGATTAGTCATTTAACAAGCAAAGTATTAAAGAGTGAACAAGATAACAAATATAAAACATGTTAGGATTAAACATTAAAGTCCATATTAAGTTTATACCATACTTATTCTTACACCATTAGTGTAACCTTTTCACTTTGACATAATTAACTTAGCTAGACATAATGAAAGAAAGAAAAATAGATAAATAAAATAAGAACATAAATAAGATAAGAGTTAACAAAGCAAAGGAAAGGAAATGAAAGACATAAACTTGATATTAATGAAAACAAAGCATAAGCAATACAAAAAAATACAAGAGAGGAAACAAGAGCATGATCTTGATCTGAACATCAAGATGCCTAAATGCATGGCAAATGCCTCCTTTTATAGGCCAAAATTGAGAACTATTGATTTGATGACTAATTGATGCGTAGGTAGCCAACCTTGACTTCGTGACAATCCTTATCTTCTCTTATCTGCCCAAAACATCATTGATGACGTCAAAATTAGAGCCACTTGAAAACATGAAAGTTCTAGAAAATTATCTCAGCTTTCTTGTGTAAACAATTCAGCTCATTTCGACTTCTAGAACTTCAGATATGGCCAAAATACTGAACAGTGCTTGGGCTGGAGGACAGATTCAGACTTCTTTGTTGTTGCAACAATTTGGACTTGAAAATGGCCTTTTCAGATCTTGGGCTCCATATGAAAGTTGTAGGCCTATGTCTTACCTTTCCATCCATATAAAGTAGACCTAAATCTGAGATCTACAGCTCCGAACAGTGTTCCAGTTTGGATTGCATCGACATCTCTTTTTTAAGTTTGATCATCTCTTTGCCTTTGCAATTGAAGTTCTTAAAGTCATCAATCAATCCTTTCATTTATGTGATAGGCCTGCATTTAAAATGGACATTTACCACAAATTAAAGGTATCTTATATTATTAGATAGATTATTATAAAACGTACTTTAGTTAAGGAGTTATTGATACTTCAAGTGCAAAATGATAATATAAAACCATGATAAAAATGCACTTTTGAGTACTAATCAGTGGGCCATAAGATTAGTCGTGGTGTGTGTAAGCTAACTAGACACCTACGTAAATTAAAAAAAAATGATAGAGCAAATAGACCTATGAAATCTATATCCCAATAGTTAAAGATTTCAATAACAAGAATAGGATTTAAAGACATCATGTGACGTTTTGAAATAGATCTCAACTTTTTATGATTTTCACAAGTCTTGCAGAATGCATATGAGTCCTTGAACATGGTGGGCTAGTAAAATCCTCTTTGTAAGATTTTTGCAGTTGTCTTTTTTATGAGAAATAGCCACCACATGCCTCAGAATGATAAAATTTAATGACACTACTTATCTCATTGTCAGGAATGTATCTTCAAAATATTTTATCAGGATAATATTTGAAAAAATAAGGTCATCCCAATAAAAGTTAACAATTGGGTACTCTAATGAGTTAACAATTGTCCTAAAGTAAGAAAATTGACAATATTAGCAAATAAGGCATTGTAGAGACAGAAAATAAAGATTCATCAGGAAAGTAGTAATTGATTGGTGTGATGTCAGATTTTGAATCTCTTGTCAATCTTGACAAATGATTTGCAATTATATTTTCAGTGCCTTTCTTATCTTTGATTGTAATATCAAATTCTTGAAGTAACAAAATTCACGACACCAATCTAGCCTAGAATCTTTTTTAAAAAGAAGATATTTCAATGCTACATGATCACTAAAAACAACAAGTGAGCCAATAAGATAAAACCTAAATTTTTCACATGCAAATACTATTACAGGTAATTCCTTTTAAGTGGTGGTGTAATTCATTTAAGCATTATTTAAAGTTTTACTTGCATTGTAAATCACATTAGATTTCTTATCTTTTTTTATCCCAAAACAGCACCCATGACATAATCATTAGCATTACAAATTATTTCAAAAGGTAATGACCAATCAAGAGATTGAATAACAAGTGTAGAAGTAGGCAAGTTTTTAAGTTTAATAATGGCTTCTTCACAATATTCAGTCCATTCAAAAATATTATTTTTTATTAGAAGGCTACTTAAGGGCTTATATATTACACTAAAATCTTTAATGAACCTTCTATAAAAACTAGCATGTTCTAAGAATGATCTAACATCTTTAATGGATTTTGGTGTTGGCAAGTTAGTAATTAACTTGATTTTAGATTTATCGACCTGAATTTCTTTTAATAAAACAATATGACCAAGTATAATGTCGTTTGTTACTATAAAGTGATATTTTTTTCAATTCAGTACAAGATTATTCTTTTCACACCTACTCAAAACCTTTTCTAAATTAGTCAAACAATCATTAAATAAATAGCCAAAAATAGAAAAATCATCCATAAAAATCTCAATAAAATGTTCAACCATATCACTAAATATACTAAGTATACATCTTTGAAACGTGACTGGTGCTGGTGCGTTACATAATAAAAGGCATCCTTTGATATGCAAACCTACCAAATAGACATATGAAAGTAGTCTTCTTTTGATCTTTGAATACAATTTCAATTTAGTTGTAACCTGAATAACCATATAGGAAACAATAGAATTCCTAACTTATAACTCTTTCTAGGATTTAGTCCATAAAAGGTAAAGGAAAGTAATCTTTTCTAGTCATTGAATTAAGTTTCTTATAGTCAATACACATACGCCAACCAGAAATAGTCATAGTTGGAATTAACTTATTATTCTCATTTGTTATCACAGTGACTCCATATTTTTTTGGTACAACCTAGGTAAGACTTATCCATTTGCTATATAAAAAAAATGATAAATGATACCATTATCTAGAAGTTTAATGACTTCATTTTTCACTATTTCTTTCATATTGAGATTGAGCCTTCATTGCATTTCTTTAGAGAGTTTAGCATTTTTCTCCAAATAAATTTTATGTATACAAATCAAAGGATTAATTCCTTTTATGTCTTCTATAGTCCATCCTAATATATTTTTATGGATTTTCAGAGTTTGTAACAACTTACCTTCTTGATATGTATTAAGTTTGGAAGAGATTATTACTGAAAAAGTTTCATTTTCTCTAAAGAATAAGTATTTAAGATTGAATGATAACAACTTCAAATCAGGTTTGGGTGGTTGAATACTTGAGGATATGGACATAATTAATTATGGTGGCAATTCTTCAATTTATGGTCTCTAATTACTTTTCTTTGATTCTTCCTGAAAATAAACCATGTGCAAATCATTAGATTCATCAATCTTAGTTTCATTGGAAGTTGTTTGAAATTGATCATGAACTAATTTTTCAGTAAAGTCCACTTCCTATAAATCATTATCATCTCCAAATTGCTTACAAATGTTGAAAATATTCATCTCCAATGTCATGTTTTTAAATGATAGCTTCATCAATCCATTCTTACAATTAATTAATGCATTAGAAGTTGCAAAAAATGGACGTCTTAAAATAACAGGAAATGAATTACATGCTTCAACAAGTTATGTGTTCAAGATAATAAAATCCATAGGATAAATGAATTTATTAACTTATACTAACACATCTTCAACTATTTCTCTAGGCACTTTTATAGATCAAGTAGTAAGTAAGAGAGTTATAGAAGTTGGTTTTGACTCATCTAGATTTAGACTTTGAAAAACTTAATATGAAAGTAAATTCACACTAGCTCCAAGATCAAGTAAAACTCTTTTAATTTTATGTTCTCCAATAAAGCAAGAAATTATAGGATAACCAGGGTCTTTGTATTTCAAAGCATTATTGTTTTGAAGAATGACAATTACATCTTGGCTAAAAATGCTTTCTTTTTCACATTTAGTTTTTTCTTCACAGTGCATAAATCTTTTAAAAATTTAGCATAAGAAGGAACCTGTTTAATAACATCCAGAAAATATATATTAATCCTTACCTATTTGAAAGTTTCAATGATTTCAGAGTTGTGATTGACTTTTCTTTGTTTGGTCATTGTATGAAGAAATGGAAGTGCTGGTAGGGAATCATTCTTTTCTTTATAATATTCAGATTCAACCCCTTTTTTACCCTCAGGGATTGATTCATCATCTTTCTCACAAGATTTAAGAGTGAGTTTTTCAATAACCTTACCACTAAAAAGGGTGATGACTAATTTGACTTGATCCAAATGTTAGCTTCCAGAACTACTTGCATTTACATTGTATTGCCTCTTGGGATTTTATTGTGGTTAAGCTGAAAACATATCTTTATCTTGAAAACTGAGAGCAGATGTCAATTTTGCAAGAGTATCTTTAAAATTTGTCATGCTTTAAGCAAGTTAAGTATTGATTGTCTCTTGCTTTTCAATGAATACATGCAATGTTTCCTTAAGATTTCTTCTCGGAGGTGGAGCATAAGGAGGTGCATATCCATAAGAATTTTAGATATTATAATGTGCTTGAAATGATGGTTGTAAAGTTTGTGCATTATTATTATCACTCTTCCAACTGAAATTTGGGTGATTTCTCCAACCAGGATTGTATATTTGTGAGTATGGGGTATGATTAGGCCTTTAAAAACTGTTTTAAATATGAGCTTGTTCATAGAGGCATTCTCTAAAAAAAGACAAAGTTGGACAATCATTGGTCGAATGTTCATTGGTTTCATAGATTTGACATGCAATGTCTTAAACAAATTTTAATTGATCACTTTTTTTTCAATTTTAGTGCCTCAACTTTTCTAGCTAAAAATGCAAACTTGGCTTGGATATCATGATTTATCCTAAGATTGTACATACCTCCACTAGATGTATGAGATTAAGTTTTACTCAGTGCTTTATAAGTACCTATAGTATCCTAATTTTGAGCATTTTCAGCTACCAAATCTAAGTAGTCTATTGTTTAATAAATTCATACGTGTCTTAAGATAAGGTTTTTGTACTATATTGATGTTGGAAAAAGCTTTGTTAGAGCTACATAAGATAGATGCTCCAATTGATTATGCCACAAAGGTAATTCTTAATTAAAATCTATAGAAATGGTCACCAACCCATGTTTGAACCCGTGCTTTTTTAACTAACAAAACTAACATCTAATAAATATAAGTTATTTTCCACCCTATCATAGCCAATCATCTTTTTTTTTGTCTTGATGTCTTTAAAAACACAATGACTAATGTAGAATGAGACTTTACACTCTAAATCTTTAATTATCTTACTAATAGATTGAAGATTAGAAAAGAACGTGGGAACATGAAGGATTGTGGTTACAGATAAAGTGGTATATTAGATTGAACCGTTAAGAGAAATAGAGGCTAAGGAATCATCAGCTATACAAACTTTATCTTTACTTGAAAAAAAATTATAAGATGAATTTTTTTATGAAGACCGAGTCATGTGATCATTGACTACTGAATCAATCACCTAAGGATTGGTAATAGAAATGGAGAAAGAATGAAAAGCTACCATTGGCATACCAACTAATAACCACCTTTTTTATGAAATTGACAGGTCACATAACAACAATGATTGGTGAGATGTTAGGGCTTTTATTAATGGATTCAAGTTGACATAAACATATCATTATTGCTAAATCAACGAAAACAACTTTGATGGATGAAGGAAGTTTGAAAGATGAGAGAAAGAAGAAAAAAAAAAGAAATGTTGTGATATGAAGTGACTACTCATTTATTCTTTCACTAGCTTACATTTCACACACATGCACGCGTGTTTATATAAATAAAAAGAGTATAAAATTACTTACAATTGCTCCAAACAATAGTTAGATGCCCATTCTCTTAAACTTTTTAAGAAGGCACATGTATCACTTATGATGTTGAATTCAATTTCTTGTTGTCGGCTATGGTGCTCATTAAGCTAGTTGATGGAAATTGATGTTTAACTTTTGTTCATTTTTATAAACTCTAGAAGTTATATTTATTATTTCAAATTTAATAGGAAACAAAAATTTATAGACGATCGGACTTTGAACCATGATTTTGTGTCACGCTCCTTTTAGCTTTCTCTATTTTACATCAATATATTTTTTTATAATAGTGATAATGGTTATATCATTCATGTTTTACCTTTTCTACTTTGATTGAATAGGGTTTCAAAAAGGTTGATCGTAATCAATTTGAATTTACAAATGAAGGATTCTATAGAGGGAAAAAACACCGTCTAAAGAGTATATCTTGGAAAAAGCCTATTCCTATTCATGATAACCTCCCACCTCAAGCCCAAGTGGAAAGACTTAAATGGGACAAAAATGCTCTCATGCAAGAACTTGTTAGACTAAAGCAGCAGCAACAAGCCATAGTCTTATTGGTAACCGAGCCAGAATGGCTAAGTCTAGTGACACGATGAAAAGATTGATATCTTCTCCCAAGTACAGGAGTGTCGAAGTAATAAATAACCCGGTAAGACCGGGGTTGAACCACAGGGAGGTTATTGTACAAATTATAAATAACAACAATACAACAACAACAATAATAATAATAATAACAACAATAACAACAAAATAGTAATAACAGCAATAATAATAATAATAATAATAATAATAATAATAATAATAATAAAGAAAAAGAAAAAGAAGATTATGATGAGAACTTAGAGATAGAATATTAATGTAAGGATTAAACAGTGATAATAACAAATGTCAAGGTTAGAGGTTCCACTAATGGTATGTCAAACAAGTATAATATGAACTTTTATTGTTCAATTGGAATCCACACATATAGGAGGTTCCAATCATATTATAGATTGTTAACATGATTACATTAGTTATCTTATTCAATTAATGCTAATACTTGTAAATTTCATCAAGCATTCATGATTATAACTTATGTTAACAACAAATCAAGTTCTTTTCATAGCTGAGGTGTTGGTTATACCATACATTATGAGCTATGAAAGTGTCAAGCATTTGTTGTACCAATTGTTATACAACATAAATCAAGATTAATCATTTAACAAGTAAAGTATTAAAGAGTGAACAAGATAACAAATATAAAACATGTTAGTATCAAACATTAAAGTCCATATTAAGTTTATACCATACTTATTCTTACACCATTAGTGTAACCTTTTCACCTTGACATAATTAACTTCTTTGTTGTTGCAACAATTTGGACTAGAAAATGGCCTTTTCAGATCTTGGGCTCCATATGAAAGTTGTAGGCCTATGTCTTACCTTTCCATCCATATAAAGTAGACCTAAATCTAAGATCTATAGCTCCGAACAGTGTTCCGGTTTGGATTGCACCGACATCTCTTTTCTAAGTTTGATCATCTATTTGCCTTTGCAATTGAAGTTCTTAAAGTCATCAATCAATTCTTTCATTTATGTGATAGGCCTGTATTTAAAATGGATATTTACCATAAATTAAAGGTATCTTATATTATTAGATAGATTATTATAAAACGTACTTTAGTTAAGTAGTTATTGATACTTTAAGTGTAAAATGATGATATAAAACCATGATAAAAATGCACTTTTGAGTACTAATCATTCATGTCATTATAGAAGTAGAAAAGCCAAGAATGACTATGGTTTGGATTTTATAGGAGGAAGGCATTCAACCATGCCTGTTGGTAATCCTAATACGTATAGAAAGTATTGAACTCCTGGGGGTTTGTACGAAAGTGTATTGGGGAGGAAAGAGGTTGATGTAAGGGTTGTCCCAAGTCTTTAGGGTAAATGACTTTATGAATTATACATGTAGAATATGCTGATTTAGTGTGACCAAAATGAGGTATGAAGTGTTTAAACTTGACATAATTAGTAATCTTAAGGATTATGGCATAATAGGATTGTAGTTTGGCTAAATTCCAGGGTTTGTAGTACCAATTTGAGTGGAAAATTTTGAAAGCGATAATGGAAGGGTTTTCATTATAAAATCCTTCTTTCATAGTTAAAATATTTAGAAAGTAGTTTTGAAAATATATTTGGATTTGGTCTTTTAAAAATTGATTTGCTGTAAAGAAATGAGGGGTTTTTGAAGTAGAAATGCCTCCTTGAGGTTTTGTAAATGGTTTGGAAATACTACTTGTTTGAGATACGGAGTCACCAGAGGTCTATTGAGACACTTCTTGTAATGTCAAGAGTAATTCTAGTGATTTGGATATAGTGTCAACCCAATGTTAAACTATGTCTATTTGTATCTGTTAGGGTTTTGTAGTTTCTTCTTCATCAATAACTGCCTCATACCAGGATTTGATTGGATTAGCAGCTAGGATAGCTGAAGACATGAGTTTTATAGAGGCTTGGGGCTCTCTGGTTTTGTAGGCTGGGTTTGAGGGGCTTTACCCTTATCTTTAGCCTTTGTTTTTAGAGGCATCAAGACTTGTTTTGAAGGAATTCTCGGGTTAAAAATCAGGAATGGAATTTGAATCTCCTTTAATGTAGACAATATTGAAATAAAAAATGCTTAGAATAGCTTGCCATTTGATAAAAATCTATTTTGAAGCAAGATTTTGGATATCTTTTTGTAAAACTTCTTTTATGGATTTGCAGTCAACACTAAAAGAAATTTTTGATTTAGTAAATCATTTTGAAATTTTGTAATATAAAGAACAATTGAAAGGATCTCCTTTTTTATAGTAAGTAATTTTTCTAGCAATTATTCCAGTAGGCGGATGTGCATTGGAGGATCTACTATTTGTCATCTTGAACTTGTTTGAGAATTTCTCCATAACCTAGGTCAGAGGCATCAGTCTTGACTATCTTAGGAGCTAATGGGTTAGCTAGATGGAGGAGGGGAATGGTTTGGACCTCTTTCTTAATCTGTTTGACTAGGTTGGTATGGAGATCGGGCCAAGGAATGGGGTTTATTTTTAACCTATCATGTAAATGCTTTTCTAAACAACTAATATTAGGGTAGTAGTCTAAAACATAATTAAGATTGCATAAAAGCCTTTGCAATTGGGTTTTATTAGTGATCTTATTAGAAAATTTATTTGTAAAGGTAAGAGACCTCTCTATTGGTGTTACAGTGCCTTGGCAAATATAATGGACTAAGAAACATACACAAGTTTGGAAGAGAGAAATTTTTATTTTAGAAATAACTAAACCATTTTGTTCTACGATATGGAAGAAAGTATGTAGATGTTTGAAATGATGATCTATGGAATGTGAAAAAATAAGTACATCATCAATGTAAACAATGCAAGATTTTGACTATGCATTGAAAATGTCATTCATGATTCGTTGAAATTCAAATAGAGCATTTTTTAGGTCCTAAGGGCATGACATTTCATTCATATTAGCTAAAAGAAATTGTAAAAGTAGTTTTGTATCTATCTTTGGGATCAATCTAGATCTACTAAAATCTAGATTTCATATCGAACTTAGAAAATATGAATGCAAAGTGTAATTTTTGTAACAAATC
Source organism: Populus ilicifolia (assembly GCA_015708895.1). Lineage (NCBI taxonomy): Eukaryota > Viridiplantae > Streptophyta > Magnoliopsida > Malpighiales > Salicaceae > Populus > Populus ilicifolia. Next base: position 61,888 of record SRLM01000550.1, read on the forward strand.
TTTTTTATTAGGGATTTGATATCTAATCCATTTAAGGGCAAAATTTAGAGATTTTTAATTGATCACAAGTCTTAGTGTGCCTCTTTTGATTTTAGAGTTTTTATTCACATAAAATGTTGTACACGACCAGGGTGATCAAGACTTTTGGATAAGACCTTTAAACTCGAGATCGTGGATTTCAAGTTTACAATAGCTTTCATTTGTATAGGTCTTGCTTTTATAGGTATTAGTTTTTCTGAAAAAGTATCTTCATAGTAAAGTTCTACGATATGTTGTTTTCTTTTCCAGAAAGCATTAGGTAAGTCTAAAGAGATCTGTTGTTCAATATTACTTTGTAAATCAACGACTTTTTTTTATAAATCAGAGTGTTGTAGTTGTTTGGTTATACAACAAAAAAGCCATGGTTTTGTATATCATGTAAATGGAATTGTTTTCCATGAATTAGTGCATTGATATGATAAGTATGTATCGAGCATGCTTTAATTAAATTTAAATTTCTAGTTTTAAACTTTTCTAAGAATGGGCAAAAAAGTTTGATGGTGTTAATTTTGAAAGTAATACAATTATGATGTGCTTGATATGGAGTAATTATATCAATGAATGGAGTGCCAAGAATGATGGTATGATTAATATCTTTTGTAACAACAAAAAATATTTTAATAGAAATGATAGTAATTATATTAAGTTTTTCCTGCAATATGTAATTTTGAATTATTAGCAATAGAGAGTTTTTCAAAAGTGTTTTGTAAAACTCATTTTGGAACTACTCCTTCTTTGATGCAGTTCAAATCTGCACCTATGTTAAATAAGACAATGGTGTCAAGTTTGAAATCTTTTGAGAAAATAAGAGTAATTCTAATTAAACATTTTTTGAAAGATATTTGTGTTAATACATTTAGGAAATCATTTGGAATATGCTTAATATTTGTAAGTGTATGTGATAATGCATGAGATTCAATGGTTTGGTCTTCTGTATCAGACTAGTTTTTTATTTTTAACAGAAGATATTATAGTATAGTATAGTCTTTTGTTGGGCTTGTTTGAGGGATTGTAATTTGAATTTGAAGTTTTTTTTTTATCTTAGAATGTAATTCTAGAATGGTAACTATGGTTTTGGAGTTCTTTTTATTAAAGATCTTTGTAAGGTTATAGGTATTAGTGCTGGTAAATGGTAATACAGAGCAGTTTGGAGGATTAAATGATGGAGGGTGCTTTGGTTGGTTAAAGTCTTTCAACAATTTTTCCAAGTAGGTTTTATGAAGATGAGTATCATCAAGTCTTTTGATTGCCTCAAGAATGAATTCTTGGTCTTGGGTCAAGATGTTGATTTGTTTGGAATTTGTAGAGGTATCTAAAGTAGCATTGGTAGTTGTTATTTCATCGATTTGAAATTCTTTTTCAGAAGTGTCTAAAGAAGAGTAATCAATGTCTGTAGCTTCAATGTAAAGGTTTTGTATTTGATTGATGGTATCTTCATCTATTTAGAGTTCATGAAGTTTGGTATTGACTTTGCAGAAACAGGATGTATGTCCTTTCAGGTTACATTTGAAACAAGTAATAGTTTTGGGGTCAAATTTCATTTTGGGTTTTGACTGAAAAGGTCTTTGAGGCTTGGTAAATTTATAAAGCTTTTTATATTAAGGTTGATCTGGTTTGGAATAAAACTATTGTCAGTTTTTATAAGCTGATCGTCTATAAGGAGGTTTGTGGCTTGGATATTTTTTAGGCAGTGAATAGTTTCTGCTGCAGGAGGGTTTTTTGGTCAAAAGGTTAAACTGGTTACAAAAACTACTAATTTGTTGTTTGGTATGTTTTATTTCCCACTTTCGGTGCTTTTGGAGTTTAAGATCCTAATAGATCTTAAGACTTTCTTTTTAGGTGAAGCTTACAAGTTCACCATATGTAAGCTGGTCATAAGGTATGGTTTTCATTGTAAAGGTATCTTTGATTTTGTTTATGACCTTTTCTTTTAAGAGAATAGGTAGGCCTGCAAGGAATTTATCTTTCTAAAAGGGTTGGTTTGAATTTTCCCTAAATATGACACAAGTAAGAAGGTGTTTTTGTACCATTGAAAGTCATTTAGCTTCTTACACCTAAGATTGGAAAGGATTTCAGCATTTTTGTCTTTCAAATAGGAAAGGTCTCTAACAAAATACAAGAAGATTGTAAGAATAAGGGTTGATACAGCGTCTTGGATGGTGTTTCTAGATGGGTCAAGGATGGGTATTTGGTCTTCATATATTTGAAAGAAGTTTAGGATATGTAAGTAATAAATGTCAGTGAGATGGCAATCCTACCATTCTTTTAACTGACTAGAGAAACTAGCAATAAGTAGTTTAGCAATAGCTTTGTCTAGGGTTCCTGTTTGGGTTTTGCATGCATTGCTTGCCATAATCATTTGTTGGAGGGTGTTGAGGATATTATATTCGGACATTCCATCTATATTCCACTCATAAAGGGAAGAGACGTTATATTTATGTTGAGTAAGGATAGTTGGTTAAATGGATATGGAGATGTCTTGGGCAATGAATGTTTTGGGAGTTTGCCAGATAAGTTTATTTAGGGTAATTAGTTTTTCTAGAGGAGTATCTTCATCAGAAGACTCCTCAAGGTTTTTCTGTAGAGTAATGACTTGGTTTGTAGAGGTGGAAGGGTTAGTTGTTTGTGGTGTGTCTAGAATAATTAAAGATGAAATGTCAAGGTGTTGTAAGTGTGTTTTGATAACTTTAAGAGAATCTATTTGGTTTTCTTATATTTGTGTTTGGTTTAATTTTGTAATTTGGTAAGGTTTAAAGACTGGGTTTTTTAGTTTTAGGTCAATAGAGGTTTTAATGTCGGCTGAACTTATAGTGGTTCTTTGTATTTGTTTTTCTAGTCATGTAAGCTGCTTTCCCAAGATATTAAGGTTGGTGTTTATAAAGTTGTTTTGGTTAATGATGTGTTTTGTATTGAAAAGGGTGTTATCAATGGATAATTTGTAAGGGGCTACTTCTACAGTTTGGTTATTATGGGTTTTTTGGATATTTTTCAAAGGTGGATGTTCATACTTAACTGTAGGTCCACTGGTGAGGTTCTATACAGGGGTTTTTGATCTAGATGTGATTGGGCATGCATGTTTAATGGATGCAAAAGGATATGCAATATGATATTCAGATGCATAATATAATTCGAACCAATCAAAGAATAGAATCTATATTTTATATAACTTAATGAAATTATAAAATTGGTGTTGTGTCTCACTTTTATGCTGGAGAAAGTTTTGGAAAAACCACATTTATTTTGTAGAGTTAGATGTAGAATAAAAATCTTTTTTGAAGAGAGTTTTGTCAAGAACAAAATGTTTTTTTTAAATCAAAACATTCAGCGCGTTTTGGATATTTTCAGTAATAGCTGAAAAGGTTGGTGAAATTAGAGGAGATGATTGTTCAAGGTTTGTATAGATAGGTCTTGATATATTTGAAGTATAGTTTGCATTTTGGAAGCCAGGAGAAAGGATATCAGATGTAGATTTTCTTCGAGGGATAAGGGATATTGATAACAAAAGAGATTTTGGAAATTCATCCTAGATTTATTGTGCTGGAAGAGGAAAAGGCTTTTGAGAACCTAGAACTTATAGAGTGACGATGAAAAGATAGTTTGACTTTGACATCTGTATATTGGGTAATGTTTTTAATTTAAATATTGGGTTGAGGTGGTTGAGATATTTCTAATTATATTCAATGTTTAACCTAGCTAAGAAGTTAAAGACTCATTCCTAATCAATTAGTTTTTGAAACTTTACTGCATCACTTGGACAATCTCTCTAGAAATCCTAGTAGAAGTATAACTCTCACCACAAACTACTCGGTGACACAATGAAAGGATTTATGTCTTCTTCCAAGTGCAGCAGTGTCGAAGTAATAAATAACCCGGCAAGACCGGGGTCAAACCACATGGAGGATATTGTACAAATTATAAATAACAACAATACAACAACAACAATAACAACAATAACAACAATGATAGTAGTAGTAGTAGTAGTAGTAGTAGTAACAACAACAACAATAAAGAAGAAGAAGAAGATGAGAACTTTGAGATGAAATATTAAAGTAAGGATTAACAATAATGATAACAAATGTCAAGGTTAGAGGTTTCACTAATGGTATGTCAAACAAGTATAGTATAAACTCTTATTGTTCAATTGGAAACCACATATAAAGGAGGTTCCAATCAGATTATAGATTGTTAACATGATTACATTAGTCATCTTATTCGATTAATGCTAATACTTGTAAATTTCGTCAAGCATTCATGATTATAACTTATGTTAACAACAAATCAAGTTCCTTTCATAGCTCAAGTGTCGGTTATACCATACAGTATGGGCTATGAAAGTGTCAAGCATTTGTTGTATCAATTGTTATACAACATAAATCAAGATTAGTCATTTAACAAGCAAAGTATTAAAGAGTGAACAAGATAACAAATATAAAACATCTTAGTATCAAACATTAAAGTCCATATTAAGTTTATACCATACTTATTCTTACACCATTAGTGTAACCTTTTCATCTTGACATAATTAACTTAGCTAGACATAATGGAAGAAAGAAAAATGGATAAACAAAATAAGAACATTAATAAGATAAGAGTTAACAAACTAAAGGAAAGGAAATGAAAGGCATAAACTTGATATTAATGAAAACAAAGCATAAAGAATACAAAGAGAGAAAACAAGGGCATGATCTTGATCTGGACACCAAGATGCCTAAATGCATGGCAAGTGCCTCCTTTTATAGTCCAAAATTGGAAACTATTGATTTGATGACTACTTGATGAGTAGATGGCCAACCCTTGACTTGGTGACAATCCTTATCTTCTCTTGTCTGCCCAAAACGTCATTGATGACATCAACATTAGAGCCACTTAAAAACATGAAAGTTCTAGGCAATTGTCTCAGCTTTCTTGTGTTAAAAATTCAGCTCATTTGGACTTCTAGAACTCCAGATATGGCCAAAATACTGAATAGTGCTCGGGCTGGAGGACAGATTCGGGCTTCTTTGTTGTTGCAATAATTTGGACTTGAAAATGACCTTTTTAGATCTTGGGCTCCATAGGAAAGTTGTAGGCCTATGTCTTACCTTTCCATCCATATAAAGTAGACCTAAATCTGAGATCTATAACTGCAGATATAACCCAATTACCGAACAATGTTCCGGTTTGGATTGCACCGACATCTCTTTTCTAAGTTTGATCATCTCTGTCTTTGCAATTGAAGTTCTTAAAGTCATCAATCAATCCTTTTATTTATGTGATAGGCCTGCATTTAAAATGGACATTTACCACAAATTAAAGCTATCTTATATTATTTGATAGATTATTATAAAACATACTTTAGTTAAGGAGTTATTGATACTTAACAAGATATTCAAAAACCTTTTTTTTTGTGCTCATTGTATCAACACATAATTATAGGGCTTTTCTTGGAAGAAAATAAAATTTGTGTTCTAATGTTTAAGGTTAACTTCCTTGGGCTGGGATTATTATTTTTGTCTTTTTTTTTAATATATATACATATAATTTAAAACACCATACATCTTTAACCCATGTAACGAGCTTTCAACTAATGACTCCCAGATCAGTTAGTCTTAGGGCATTAGGTGTTAAGACACCCCTACGAGCTTAGATACTAATATATAGATAGTGCAATGTTTGATTCCCTTAAGCTTTTCTCCTCAACCCATGTAACAAACGTTGGGTCAAAGCTTTCAAGTCAGTTGACTTTAGGGTATTAGGTGTTAAAACACCCCTTCGGGCTTAATTGCTTAGGTTAGGGAGGCTACGTAACCAAACTTATCTACATTTTTATTATAATAATTTTTTTCTTTTTCTTTCTTTCTTTTTTTTGTTTTTTTATATTATTCATTTCCTTTAGTTGTTACCTTTAACCAAAGAACATAAATAATGTAATAATCCAATATGTAACCCACAATTATATGTTGAAGTGTGTGTGTGTAAATTAAGGTTTAAGAATACATGTTAAACAAGTATATGAGCAGACTTAAGTGATAACAATGCAAGAGTTTGTAAATCTGAATATTTCAAGAAGTATTATGATAGACCTTGTTATGAATGGTTACTAAGATGCGTCTCAAGAGTCATTTTAACAAAAGAGCTCCTTTACTCTGCCATCCTAATAACAACCATTTTGCACATACTTTATGAAATAGAAAACATAGTTTTTTTTTTAGCTATTACCCTCTCCCCCCAACTAAAAAAACACATTGTCCTCAATGTTTAAAGGTATAAAGATAGAGTATAGAAGATATCACCTGAAATAACGAACACTAACAAACCTGAAACACACTAAAACAAATATAAGTAATAACAAAACATAATAATACAACCAAAAGACACAAAGATTCACAAACGAAGGCTCAAATCCAATCTAAGCTTTTTACGGCTTTCGTTGGTTGACCAATTTATGCGACTCATGGAAGGATCAATTACAGGAATGAAAGATAGTAGTTGGTCAATCAATTATTCAGCAGTAGCAGCAGAGATTATGATTTGTCGTGCAGAAGATGTTAGAAATTCCTGTTCCACAGCGTGATCAAGAAAAGACAACAACTTATCATAATAGCCATTAACATTTAACAAATCTATGGGTTTATGGTGAATGTGCAGTTGGGCTCAAGAGGAAATATGAAAGATCTCTTCCAATATGCCTAGACCACCTGGTAAAGCAATGAAGGCATCAACATGGTTAAACATTGTATTCATTCGAGCTAACATTGTGGAGACCTGAAGTTTCTCTCCAATTATTTTTTCAATGATGTCCCCTTGTGCTAAAGCTTCAGGGACGACCCTCAAAACTTGACTACCTCCTAAAAATGCAGCTATTGACACACCTCCCATTAACCCAAAACTGTCTCCCCCATATACTAAATGAATCTTTCTCTCAACTAGCACGTGACCAAAATTATTTGCTGATTCTAAAAACTTCTTTTCCTTCCCAGGACTAGATCCACCGAAAACACAAATATTTCTTATGTGATGACTCGAGGAACTTGCCATTTCTACACACTTTAGTATTTGTTAAATGTATGGGTTGAGTAGAAATGAAAGGAAGGAAAAGAGGGTTTTATAGATGAGAAATTAGAAAGGCAATCATAGCACCTATATGTAGGCCAGCTAGAGTCTCACACACACACTCTCTCTCTTTTTATTTATCTATTTATTTACTTTTTTAAAAAAGCATGTATATGTACAAGTAGTTGTGATTGTGGCTCACATCTTCCCTTGGTTTTACGTCCAAGAACGACTTAAACGCCCTCTATTGGTCGAGGATAGGCTTCTTATCCTGTTTTCTTAAAAACTAGCAAACAGGGTCTTTTTTAGTCAGATTCCCAAGACTAAGTCGATCATGTTCTTTATGAAATAGTGGCCATAAATCATGAATTGCTCGATGCACATCTCCACTAGGATGCGTCTCAAGAGTCAATAAAAGGTTATCTTAAGACTCTTTACTCAGGCCATCCTTAATGAATTGTATTTTATCTTCACGGTTTATAGATACCATTCCTAAAGAACGACATTGTGTATTACAAGTCCATCTAGAACATCGATGACAAACTTTCAGTTGTTTTGCACGACGTTTCTTTGCAAAAGTGCTTTTACCTGTTCCAGGCATGTGTGAAATAAAGGAGTTAGAGGACTCACCTGATAATCGGACTTTTGCTTCAATCAACCAGCGAATATCTTCAGGAATTTCATGATTCATTAACAATCTCAATCTTACACATCTAGCACGGTAAATTTTTGTAATCGCATTCTGAGGCAAAGCGGGAAAATACTTTTTCAATTTTGCAAGATTAGTGTCCATTTTCATATGAGAATTGGAAAAAAAGATTCAAAGAATTGCATAAATGTATATACAAATATCAGTTATTATGGGAAACTGAAAGAACCGACTTAAGTCACGGAGTACCGTTATCTGCCATTTGACCGGGGTAAGAGAAACTAGCAAAAAAAATCACTCAAAAGAAAATAATAATAATAATAATAATAATCAATCTTTATATACAGGATCATCTAATTCAATAGAGTCATGTTCAACTGGAAAATTGTCAAAATAAACTTTCAGACGTTGTCCATTTACCTTGAAAACATTGCTAGTCTTTGGATTCTCGATGTCGTAGGCCCCATATGGATACACATGTTTCACAATAAAAGGACCGCTCCATCTTGATCTTAATTTTTTAGGAAATAAATGCAGTCGAGAATTATAAAGCAAGACTTTTTGACCAACATTGAATGTTTTTCTCAGTATATTCTTGTCATCAAACTCTTTGATTCTTGCTATATGAATTCTTGAATTTTCATATGCATCATTTCTTATTTCCTCAAGCTCATTTATTTGTAACTTTCGCAGTTGACTAGCATCATCCAGATTTGAATTGAAAGCTTTAATAGCCCAATAAGCTTTATGTTCAAGTTCCACAGGCAAGTGACAAGGTTTTCCATAGACTAGTCTATAAGGTGACATACCTAATGATGTTTTATAAGCAGTTCGATAAGCCCAAAGTGCATCATTAAGTCTTAAAGACCAATCTTTCCTATTAGGGTTCACTGTTTTCTCCAAAATGTGTTTGATCTCCCTATTAGCAAGCTCTACTTGTCCACTTGTTTGAGGGTGATAAGGGGTGGCAACTTTGTGTGTGATTTTATATTTCTTCATTAAAGACTCAAATGGCTTGTTACAGAAATGTGTTCCACCATCACTTGTACTAATACATCTTCAATTATTCCTCTAGGCACTTTTACAGATTTATCAGCAAGTAAAAGAGTTATAGAAGTTGGTTTTAACTCACATAGATTAAGACTCTAAAAAACTGAATATGGAAGTAAATTCACACTAGCACCAAGATCAAGTAAAGCTCTTTCAATTTTATGCTTTCCAATAAAGCAAGAAATTGTAGGACAACCAGGGTCTTTATATTTCAAAGCATTATTGTTCTGAAGAATAGCACTTACTTGTTCGGCTAGAAAGGCTTTCTTTTTCACATTCAGTTTCCTCTTCACAGTGCATAGATCTTTCAAAAATTTAGCATAAGAAGGAATCTGTTTAATAGCATCCAGCAAAGGTATATTGATTCTTACCTATTTGAAAATTTCAAAAATTTCAGAGTTGTAATTGACTTTTCTTTGTTTTGTCTGGCCTGAGGAAATGGAAGTGCTGGTGGAGAATTAGTCTTTCCTTCATAATTTTTAGGTTCAACCTCTTCCTTACCCTCAGAGATTGACACATCATCTTTCTCATAAGGTTCAAGTGAGGGTTTTTCAATAACTTTACCACTGCGAAGAGTAGTAATTGATTTGACTTGATCTATGTGTTGGCTTCCGGAACTACTTGTATTTGCATTGTATTGCACCTTGGGATTTTGTTGTGGCTGAGAAGGAAACTTACCTTTCTCTTGGAAATTGAGAGCAGATGTTAATTTTGCAAGAGTATCTTTAAATCTGTCATGTTTTGAGCAAGTTGAGTATTGATTGTCTCTTGCTTTTCAATCAATGCATGCAATGTTTCCTCAAGATTTCTTCTAGGAGGTGGAGCATGAGGAGGTACATAACCACGAGAATTTTGGAAATTATGATATGCTTGAAATGGTGGTTGTGAAGTTTGTGCATCACTCTTCCAGCTAAAATTTGGATGATTTATCCAACCATGGTTGTATGTTTGTGATGTTTGTGAGTATGGGTTGTGGTTAGCCCTTTGGAAACTGTTTAAAGCATGGGCTTGTTCATGGAGACATTCCTTAAAAGAAGGCAAGGTTGGACAGTTATCTGTTGAGTGTTCATTTGTTTCACATATTTGACATGCAATGTTTTCAACAGATTTTAATTGACCACTCTTTTTCAATTCTAGTGCCTCGACTTTTCTAGCTAAAGATGCAAACTTGGCTTGAAGGTCATGATCTTCCCTAAGGTTGTACATACCTCCACTAGATGTATGAGGTTGAGTTTTACTCGGTGCCTCATAAGTACCCGCGGTGTCCCAATTTTGAGCATTTTCAGCTAATAAGTCTAAGTACTCCATTGCTTCATCAGGGTCTTTATCTTCAAAAGTTCCATTGCACATCAATTCAACCATTTGCCTATCTTTAGGCGTTAACCCTTCATAAAAATGTGAAACCAATCTCCATGTTTCAAAACCATGATGAGGACAAGTACTAAGTAAGTCTCGATACCTATCCCAACATTGGTAAAATGTTTCTCCTGGTTTTTGAGTGAAAGTGGTGATTTGTCTTTTGAAAGAGTTTGTTCTGTGAAATGGGAAAAACTTCTTTAAAAATTGTTGTTGCATTTCATCCCAAGGACGAATGGATCCTGGTCTCAAATTTTATAGCCATGTTTTAGCTTTATCTTTTAATGAAAAAGGAAAAAGCTTTAATCTGATGGTGTTCATGCTACAATTTAGATTATTATATATGTTGCAGACCTCCTCAAATTCCCTTAAATGCAAGTATGGATTTTCCAATTCAAAACCATGAAAAGAAGGTAAAAGTTGAATAATGTTTGGCTTAAAATTAAAATGAGATGCATCGGGAGGAAAAACTATGCATGATGGTGCACTTGTTCTTGTTGGATTCATGTGGTCTCTAAGTGTTATAGCACGGTTATTCTCATTATTCTCATTATGAAGTGATTGATTATCTTCTTCAGCTATATTTTCTGAAAATGATAAGGATACCCTACAAAGTCTACCACTTGATGTACGTGACCACATTCTCATGCATGTGTAGAAATAGAATAAATAGAAAAGGAAAACAAAAAAAAGAAGAAACAAGATGAAGAAAAAAAGAAACAAAGTTATATACAAGAAAAAGTGAAAAGAGAAAATAAACTAAAAATTATAATTTATACAAAACTTACCTCCCCGACAACGACGCCAAAAACTTGACACGACGAAAAGATTAATGTCTTCTCCCAAGTGCAGGAGTGTCGAAGTAATAAATAACCCAGGAAGACTGGGGTCGAACCACAGGGAGGATATTGTACAAATTATAAATAACAACAATACAACAACAACAATAACAATAATGATAATAGTAGTAGTAGTAGTAGTAGTAACAACAACAACAATAAAGAAGAAGAAGAAGATGAGAACTTTGAGATAAAATATTAAAGTAAGGATTAACAATGATAATAACAAATGTCAAGGTTAAAGGTTCCACTAATGGTATGTCAAACAAGTATAGTATAAACTCTTATTGTTCAATTAGAAACCACATATAAATGAGGTTCCAATCAGATTATAGATTGTCAACATGATTACATTAGTCATCTTATTCGATTAATGCTAATACTTGTAAATTTCGTCAAGCATTCATGATTATAACTTATGTTAACAACAAATCAAGTTCCTTTCATAGCTTAAGTGTCGGTTATACCATACAGTATGGGCTATGAAAGTGTCAAGCATTTGTTGTATCAATTGTTATACAACATAAATCAAGATTAGTCATTTAACAAGCAAAGTATTAAAGAGTGAACAAGATAACAAATATAAAACATGTTAGTATCAAACATTAAAGTCCATATTAAGTTTATACCATACTTATTCTTACACCATTAGTGTAACCTTTTCACCTTGACATAATTAACTTAGCTAGACATAATGGAAGAAAGAAAAATGGATAAACAAAATAAGAACATTAATAAGATAAGAGTTAACAAACCAAAGGAAAGGAAATAAAAGGCATAAACTTGATATTAATGAAAACAAAGCATAAAGAATACAAAGAGAGAAAACAAGAGCATGATCTTGATCTGGACACCAAGATGCCTAAATGCATGGCAAATGCCTCCTTTTATAGGCCAAAATTGGGAACTATTGATTTGATGACTAATTGATGAGTAGATGGCCAACCCTTGACTTGGTGACAATCCTTATCTTCTCTTGTCTGCCCAAAACGTCATTGATGACGTCAAAATTAGAGCCACTTGAAAACATGAAAGTTCTAGGCAATTGTCTCAGCTTTCTTGTGTAAAAAATTCAGCTCATTTCGACTTCTAGAACTCCAGATATGGCCAAAATACTGAACAGTGCTCGGGCTGGAGGACAGATTCGGGCTTCTTTGTTGTTGCAATAATTTGGACTTGAAAATGGCCTTTTTAGATCTTGGGCTCCATATGAAAGTTGTAGGCCTATGTCTTACCTTTCCATCCATATAAAGTAGACCTAAATCTGAGATCTATAGCTCCAGATATGACCCAATTACCGAACAGTGTTCCGGTTTGGATTGCACCGACATCTCTTTTCTAAGTTTGATCATCTCTTTGCCTTTGCAATTGAAGTTCTTAAAGTCATCAATCAATCCTTTCATTTATGTGATAGGCCTGCATTTAAAATGGACATTTACCACAAATTAAAGGTATCTTATATTATTAGATAGATTATTATAAAACATACTTTAGTTAAGGAGTTATTGATACTTCAAGTGCAAAATGATGATATAAAACTATAATAAAAATGCACTTTTAAGTACTAATCACTTGGTCTTACAATGTATTGGGCTACAAACATATCACGTTGCTTGGTTTCACAAACCTTTTTCCATAGCTCACAAACATATGCATAATTGCCCAATTATGAGTACATTTTACTAGTACCATTCTTGATTTTTAAAGTAGAATCTAATGAAAGATACCACACGCATTCAAAGGTTGCACAAAGTTAATAAGCCATAACATGAGTAGAGAGGTTTTTTTACTCCATTATTCAATTAGTTTGTTACTAGTTATATTATATTATGAGACTTATTATTATAAAACATGTTTAAGTTAGGGAATTTAATAATACTTTAAATGTAATATGATGACTTAATGCCTTAATAAGAATGCCCTTTTGAGTACTAATAACAAAGACTAGAATGCCCTTTTGAGTACTAATAACAAAGACTAGCTCACTTACTGTTTAATGGTGCCGACAAGTTCGTCAAGCTTCGTAAAGGGGATGGATTGTAATATCCCACATCAATGGGTAAGGACTTAGGGCATATGAGCATGCTTACCTTGACTAGTAAGACATGTTTTGGGGCCATGCGTGGCTACCAAGAACAAATCTGTAAAGCTCGTGAGCTAAAGTGGACAATATCTTGCTAGTGGGATGGGATGTTACAAAACGAGTAAGCCTAGGCAAGTAGGCTTTCCATCCCAGGCCACACTCTTAGGCCTAGTTCTATTTTATTTATTTTTTAAAGGGACAGACAACTTGTTATTTGTTGTTTGTAGAATTTGGTGACAAAGGAATGCCGAAAAAATAGGGCTTCAGTTTTTTGCTAAAAAATTTATTTTGAATCAATTTTTGACCTAAAATACATAAAAAAAAACACATTAAACACTTTGATAAACTTATTTATCATCTCAAACAACCCAAAAAATAGCTAATACAGTTTAGCTTGTAATACAACCCAAGTAAGGTCTGATTCAGATTTAGGCGTAAAAAGCACAACGGTCTAAGTTTACGGCAACAATTATAACTCTTAATCTGACTGTTGGATCGGGTTGAAATTTTATATGAACTCTCCAAATATTTTTTCCTACTACAGGTTAAAATTTTAGTTCAATTAGAGTTCAGGAAGGCACCACAATACTAATAAGCAGAGGTTGTATGAATTTTGTTATTTACTTCCATTTAACTTGTGGACTTTCTATATGGTTGGGATTCCTTTCCTACAAGGATATGGCAACTAGTTTTGGAAATTTTCTAGTTCCATAAGGATCTTTAATGAACTGCAATATAATCTTCAAGTGTGTCAAGGATTCATTAATGTTTTAGAATCCTTTTCTTATAAGGATTCCTTATTTATCCTAACTAAAAGAAGGGATAGTGTTATTTAATGATATATTAGTTATTTTTATTATTTTCTTTTTTAATATTTGGGCTTAATTAAAACTTTGTTTGTGCTAAAATCGAAAGCTTGTTTGGATCAAGTTATGGGTTTTTCAGTTTAGGCTTTTGAGTCAGTTTTGAGTGGACCTCATATAAGTTCTCATAAAGGGTTTATTAAAGTTAATTTTTTTAACTATTTAAACTCATGTAAGTCATAATTTTGATAGCTTCGATAATAATTACTTTTAAATTTTTCAGTTTTAACATGTGAGAGTGATTCTTGCATTTTTCAGTTCTTGAACGAACTGAGTCTGACTTATTGAAGATTAACTGGCTTCGTGGCATCATTCTACTCAATCCAATAGTATTGGTGTTTTAGGGTAGGTTTATATTATGTCACACTCCTATCAGATCTATTTTGGCTTTTCAGGATCAAATCTCAATCTTGATTGTGAGTTGTGTGATCACAAGATTCGTATCAATAGCTCTAAAAACTCGAACATGAGAAACTTTTCATAATCAAATCTACCTTTTTAGGTAAGGAAAATGAAAAACAACATTTACATGAAACTTTTCTCATCAAATAGAACTCATTGATACGAAGATTGACCATTTTGGTGGTTGGTATAAGTGTAATCTATTTTCTCTTTCTATACAGGAATCTAGCAAGTTTGTCTCTCTCTTATCACAAAAAAATACACTGAAAATGAGAAATAAAGTTTGATATTAAAATTGAATCTCTGACAACTAAAATTACCTATTACCTATTAACTAAAAAAATAGGAAACCAAACTAAACTTTTCAAATAAGATGTTGCTACCTCTCTCTCTCTATATATATATATATATATAATTTTATGTTTTTCAATTCAATATTTTATTAAAAAAACAAGAATTCAAGAACAAATTTGACCTCAAAAAACTCAATGCTGAAAAAAAGTTCAAATTATTTAAAAATAAACAATTCCAAGCTACAATAATTTGTTAGAGAGTGCACATTGCACAGTAAAATCACTCGTGATTTAAAAATACACAATAAAAACGAAAAGGACCAGGTTTAGAAAATTTGCAATCGCCATGATATTGCACAGCATAGTGTTGATCATTAGAGGAGCAGTGAATGGTCTCTGTATTTGTGAAACAGAAGAATGCAGACACACACACGAGCAAGTCGATGAAATCACCGCTTCAAGGCTGTGTCTTTGATGTCAAGGTTTAAGAAATGTTGATTGAATTGGCTTTTGTGTGTGTGTTTAAGACACATTTGAGTGTTGTTATCTCTGTTTATTTTATTTTATTTTATTTTTAATGCTACCATTGTTCTTTGTTCAATCCTGGCGACCGGAGATGTATTTCTTTCGATTATCCAACGGAAATCGCAGCAGACACATGATTTCTACACCAAATTCAACATCAAAGGTAGAGAATACCCTCCTTCTCATTACACTTCATTATTGAGTACATGACATGGACATAGAGCATAAAGCTTTCTCCATGACCTTCTTGAGGAAAGGGCATGCTAGTTGCTTTCAGTAGTCGATAACCGAGTTCGATGTGCCAATCAACTCAATGAACTTGACTGCAACTTTCACAGAGTTGGCGGTGGCCAAATAGCGAGAGTTGGAGGTCGAGGTTCCATGAATAACCGAATTCGAAATAGCACGGAACAGGATATAAGGCACTTCATTTGTCAAAGAAGCCTGCAAATGCAAATCAAAGCACGAACCATTAGTTACCAAATTGTGAGGAATCCTAAACTCAACTGCAAGCTTCTCTCTCTTTCCCTTTTCCCTTACCAAAGCAACAGCAGCACTCGATGTATCCACAAATGTGGCATTCAATCTATTGGCAAGGAATTGGCCATAGGCTGCATTCTTAAGGTATATATCGGCAGTGGAGCCCCTACCTCCGAAGACAATTGCCGGCGTGTTCTCTAAACAATTCGTCTTGTTTATCTCATTTACACACTCTTGCAACGTCAAATCCTGCATGCAATCAAACAGATTAATTAACAGTAAATATAGAATTTTGGTAATAGAGTACGGAGAAGTATCGAATCAGTGGCTACCTGCAGCTCAGAGGCAACCGTAAGCCAGTCCGAATCGACGGGGAGCCACAAAAGGTTCTGTGATGGGTTCCCGGCAGTATACAGTTTTACTTTCTGAAAATCTGCGCTTCCCAAGGAATTGGCTCCTTTCTGTGGAAGATTGAAGTCTCCGAATTTGAGTTTCCCTCTCTTTGACGTGTTGCTCTGCGCCAAAAATACACGCATAAATCACAAAACGTCAGTTGTAGTCGCACAAATTAAAGTTTTGCATAATTTGAAATAGTTTAGCTGTACCTTCCATTCCCAATTTCCTGTGAAGGCAACAGACCCTGGCACAGCAACATCACCAAGACACAACGAATCGGTAACACTTCCAGCATTCCCAAAATGAATGATTCCTCGGATACCAACTAAATCGAACAGAACTTGGGTGCCTAGAACTACATTTGGCTAATACGCAAACAGCATTAAGAATCGGATTAGTTAATTAATTAAAAACAAGAGCTAACGTTAATTATACATGCACTGAAACGGTGATATTAAGAAGAGAGAGAAGGGTTCTTACAATTTCACCCCCTACGTTAACAACTACGACATCAACGCCCTTAATCTTTCCAAAGTTGAATCTTCTTCCTAATTAATCAAAAACAAGAAAGTTAAAATTATTGCAATATCAAGCTGATCAATACACACACACACACACACAGATATATATATATATATATATAAAAGGATAACCCACCCTATATATATATATATATAAAAGGATAACCCACCCTAATTTAATTAACTAACTAACTAGGAGTGTCCATTGTTTCAACTCATAATTAAGATTCAAAAAAGGATTTACCGATAAGGTCAATGTAAGGTGTATGTGTGCTGGGAACAAAGAAACCAGAAGCAAGAAGAGCGTCTTCGCTGGCAGAGGAACTCACAACAATGCCTAAATAAGACACTGTATTGCCACTGATTTTCTTGGCAACCCCAGGAAAAGGGCGTCTCAAGCTCAGCTGCATGGACTGCTGTGCCATGGCCAGTAGCACAAGCACCATCACAGCCAATTCAACTGTCAACATTTTACTTGGCAATCCAGCCAAGGCCATTGATTCCCCTGGAGAAAGCGAAAGCCAAGCACGTAGTGCTGAAATGAGGCGAGGGACAATTTAGAGCTATTGAATATTTTTGCTTTGTGTCCTGTGGAGCGTTTTCATGGGGCTTTATAGAAACTGAGATTCCAATATACCCTCCCATCACTACGAAATGGCAATGCACACATTAATTATTATTATTAATTATTTAAAATATACGGGGAAAGTATTTGTCCTTATTTTTTTATTTGATTTTTTTAATCAATTTTTTTGTTTTTAATTTTTTTTTTAATGTTATATTTATTTTTTATTTCATTATTTCATTATTATGATATTATGATATTGATTGTGAGTTTGATGAGTTAATTCTATTGGTTGTTTTTTTTTCTTATTGAATTCTTTTCTCTCTCTTAATTTTATCTTCTCGTATTAAGTTAATTGAAAATTAAGTTTTATAATTTATTTTATTTGCTTTTTATTAGGTTATTATGATCTCATAATCCGAGAATAACATTTAACGGGTTAACCCAAGTTGACTCGTATTGTTTTTTATGATCTTTAATTAAATTATTTTTTAATTTTATTATTTAATATTGGATTAATTGAGAATTAAGCTTTATAATTTGTTTTCCTTTGTTTTCTATATAGATATTTTAATCTCAAGATCATAGTCACATGTTTTGATATTTTAACTCTCAAGTTGTTTTTTTAATTTTTTTTAAGAGGTTATCTCAGTCTCATATCCTTTAATATTAGATTTTGTTTTTACTAGGTTATTTATATCTCATAACTTAAATTACAAGTTTGACTTGTTAACTAGGTTTTTTTTTATTGATTTTTTTCCTCTAATTTCATAATTTAATATTCTATTTGATTGATAATTAGGCTTCAATATTTATTTTAGTTTGATTTTTATGATGTTATTCTGACACTATGACCAAAAAATAATACTTAATAGGTTAACCTATATTGACTTAGTTTATTTTTTAAATTATTTATTTTATAAATTTTATCGTATACATTAGGTCCAACATGATCGATTTGGAATTGAGATTTATAATTTATTTTTTATATATTATCTCAATCTCATAACTAGAGTTGTTAACTTGGGAAGTTAATCATCGTTGAATC
The DNA here is from genome assembly GCA_015708895.1 of Populus ilicifolia. Classification (NCBI taxonomy): domain Eukaryota; kingdom Viridiplantae; phylum Streptophyta; class Magnoliopsida; order Malpighiales; family Salicaceae; genus Populus; species Populus ilicifolia. The sequence goes on from SRLM01000550.1 coordinate 80,029, forward strand.
ACGTTGTTGTTTTCTTTTATTTGTTTTATGAAATTATTTCAGTCTCATGACTTGGGTCAAAAGTTTTGACAGATTGACTTAAGTCATATTTTATGTTAATTTGTAATTGACTTTTTTTTTAGTCTCATTATTCAATAATGGACTGATTAGAAATTGAATTTCATAATTTATTTTAATTTTTTTCTATGGAGTTTTCTCAATTTTATGATTTGGGTCGCATGCTTGACAAGTTAACTCAGGTCATATTTTTAATTCATTTTTTAATTGAATTTTTTAATATTTCATCCTTCAACATTAAGTTGATTAAAAATTAAGTTTTATAATTTATTTTCTATAAGGTTATCATAGTTTCATAACCTAGGTTAACTCAAGTCAATTCAATGTGTTACTATTTTAATATTAAAAAAATATCATCTTGAAAATTCTTTTGAGTCAAACTATGTTTGTACATATCCTCTGAGGTGCTTTTAGACTCGTAAAGTCAATCAGGTTACATCAAGTCCAACCCCATATAATTTAATTTGTTTTCACTTAAAAAATATTAGTAATATTTAAATATGTTTTTAATTAAAAAAATTAACTCAATCTGTAATATAGAATAAGCTATTAAGATCGTATAATCATAATTCATGTTGGTTGTTACTATAATTTAAGTTATTAAATCTAATTGATAGCTAGATGAATTAAATCGACTTATCTAAATGTAAGAATAAATAACATGTAATTGAACATATTTTTAATATATCATTATTTTTTAACAAACAAGTTTATCATATTCTAATATAATATGTAATTCTTTAATTGTCTTAATTCTATTAAGTTATTTCATCTAATTTTATATCATAATATATTTTATTTTAAAAATGTTCAACTATACAACTATGTAATTCTTTTTCCTTCTCCTTCTCATGTGTTTTGTGAGAATTTTTTATTTTTACTTATATAACGCTAATAATTCAAGTTTTATAGCAAAATTACAAGTAAATATGATCATTAAACTGGGTTAAAGACCATGTGACACATTCTTGACATAAGGTAACTTCTAAAAACAAAACAAAAAAAATAGTTGGATCCTTTATCAATCTAACAAAATGAGTTGTACTGAGCCTAAATCCAACCCCATACGTGGACTTGGGCCTCATGTTCAATAGGCCTCGACCAAACCTAGACTTAAGAGCCTATTTGGCTCATCTCGTTTTACCTTAAGAAAATAACGTCTTGTTTGGTTCTTTAGGATGTGTTTATCAAACATGATTTTAATGAATTTTTTATACCTATGATTTTAGGCTAAAATTACATTTGATAGACAAACCGTAAGTTTTTTCTATTAGTTTTAATTTGTCTATATTTGTGTGTTTAGCCAAAAAAATCCTTGAAAAATATCAAAAAATCTAAAAAATCCAAGGATTATTTTGAAATTATTTTTTGGATTACTCGGCGTGTTTTTCTAGCAATTGTACCCAATATTAAATTAGAAGATATGGACTTAGTATTAAAAATACTTCATTTTTCTCCAAAAATTTTAGTTTTGTTTTTCAAAAAAAATTATTTATTTTATTAAAAAAATATATTTATTTTCAAAAATATTTTTTTTTCAAAGAATACCTGCTTTTCACCAAAATTTGCAAAACTTCCAAAAATCTCTTAAAACTTTTCCTCATTTCAACAGTATAAAAAATATATTTTATTTGGTGTGTGTACAATAATATACTAAAATTTTCATGCATATTTTATACAAAAAAATAAAAATTACATTTTCATCATATTTTGAAAAATACAAAAAAAAATATTAATTAATGTGTATTATAATAAGTTTGTGATTGTCTATTTTTACCAAAATCTCAAATAAAACCCTTTTTTTTATTTCTAGGATTTTAGGATGGTGAAATTTTAACCTGATAAGATAAGAATCTCTTTACTAATAAAAATTTTTCTTAAACCTTAGACATACTTTTATGGGCATTAATTAAATCTCTTTAATTAGATAAAGATCTCCTCACCAAAGAAAACTTTTCTTGAACTTTAAATAAATTAATGAACAAAAACACAACTATAAACAAACATCAAAGTAGTATATTTGATGATGCCCAAGGTTATTATTTAGACCATGTCCAATTTAGTGTTTACACTTTTAGGTTCTAGTTAAGTAACTCTTAAAGCATATTCAGTTGTATTCCTTCAGCATTATTATTTTCTTGAAATCTCTGTATTTGCTCAACTTTAATAATTTATCCAGTTCTCTTAAGGTTTCATCTAGTCTTTAAAAGAAATACACTATGTGCTCTAGTTTTGAGAACTACATCAACCTTTAGTATTCCTCAATTATCTAATCTAAAAAAAGTGTATATATATATATATAAAAGAATCCAAAAATATACCAAAGCTTTATTTTTTTTGTTTTTATAGAAGTTTTTTTAAGACATGCATTAGTCATCCATACTTTTTTAGGAATTTTATCTAATCTAGTGTACTCAAATCATTTCAATGTTGGATTAGTTTATCTATATTGTTAATGATGTAATTTATGGTATTTATAGTTGGCACCTTATTATTGTTGAGTCTTTGGCACTCCTCCTTACTTGCTGCAATGACTTAGACTCTTGCAGAAACTAAGATAGGGTATATTCATATATAACAACCATTTTGTCACCCAGGTTCATAAAATTTAAGACTAAGTTCATATCAAGTATGCCTCGTGACATTATACAAGAAGTACTATAAATGTAGTTTATAGTTATTATGTGTACGAGTGGATTTACTAACTAATTAGTCATAAAAGGTTTTTAAATGCTCAATGATCAACTACTAAAGATTAATATGAGGTCCACAAGGTGTGAAAATCATAGACCAATATCGTGTCATATCAATATACTAACCATATCCAAGTTGACAATCTATAAAAGCTTAGTGGTTTTATATTAGCTAACCATGCATGAATTGGAGTTTTGTATATGAAGTTATGGCTTTTTAGTTTTTAAGCTTTTTATATGTCTATTTGTTTCTTGTCATAAGGTCATACCTCGACGTCGTTTGGCAACAACGAAGGCTTTATATCATGTCTTCTAATAAGGTGTGGTTTGTTGGGAAGGGTTTCTGGATTTAATCATAAAATTATGATTAATGTTTAAGAGTCGTCAACTTGTATTATAGTCACTAAGAACTTATGATTTGCGAGACTCTAGAAAAGAGATTGATTGAGCAAGAGGAAGATGCATCACCCCAGTGCAACCTACCTTTGGTAAGTTGCATTGTTGTTTAATTATTTTTTATAAGTTAGGTTTCTATTTATTAGTTTTTTCTAAAGCTCAAGGTAGATCTTTTTTTATGAGAAAATATTAACCTTATTGAGTTAAATCCTAATTGTTCTAAAATTTAAATTTTAGTATTGTATTTTTCACCTTGTATCTTTAATACCTGAAAGTGAATTTTATCGTGTAATTTTACACTCCATAGATATTAAAGTCAACATTGATATCCATTTTGCATTTTAAAACATGAAAAACATTTAATTTGTGCTTTTTTTAAGAAAATATGCTTATAAAATTTTAGGATTTTGATTTACACATGGAAAATATTTTTTTTTTTGTTTTTTGGTAAATGAAAATTAATTTAAAAGTTTTGAATTTTTTTAAAGTTTCAAAGAAACCAGGTATTTTTAATATATATATATATATCACTTTTATAGAAGTCTTTCTCTTCTCCCCGTGAACAACTTCGGCCACTGTTCCTCGTAGCACGCGCACGCACCCGCGTGCGTATGTATGTGTGTGTGTATATATATATATATATATATATAGAGAGAGAGAGAGAATTGAAAACTCCACCATTGCTATCGATTTCTGAATCGGCAACTATGTGAAATTAGCAGCAACATAGTTTTTGCCGCTGANATATATATATATATATATATAGAGAGAGAGAGAGAGAGAGAATTGAAAACTCCACCATTGCTATCGATTTCTGAATCGGCAACTATGTGAAATTAGCAGCAACATAGTTTTTGCCGCTGATTTCCTAAATCGGTAGCAACATCGTTTAGCTACTAATTTTTAAATCGATAGTGACACAGTTTCTTTTAAATTGTCTTAAAGAGCTAGGAGGGAGAGGTAAAACCAGTTTTAGATAGACCAAAATAAGAATAAGAACACATTTAAACTTACCCTAAGGAAAAGAATACTGTCAAATGATTAGTACTTAAAAGTGCATTTTTATCAAGGTTTTATATCATCATTTTGCACTCGAAGTATTAATAACTCCTTAACTATAGCATGTTTTATAATAACGTATCTAATAATATAAGATACCTTTAATTTGTGGTAAATGTTTATTTTAAATACAGACCTATCACGTAAATAAAAGGATTGATTGATGAATTTAAGAACTGAAATTGAAAAGACAAAGAGATGACCAAATTTAGAAAAGAGATGTTGGTGTAATCCAAACCAGAATATTATTCAGTAATTGGATCATATCTGGAGTTATAGATATCATATTTAGATCTACTTTATATGGATGGAAAGATAATACATAGGCCTCCAACTTTCATATGGAACCCCAGACTTAAAAAGGTCATTTTCAAATCCAAATTATAGTAATAACAAAAAACTCTGAATCTATCTTCTAGCCTAAGTATTGTTCATTGTTTAGCTCATATCTAGAGTTCTAAAAGTCCAAATGACCTGACGTTTTTATAAACAAAAGCTGAGATAATTTTCTACAACTTTCATGTTTTCAAGTGACTCTAATTTGGACATTATTAATGATGTTTTGGGGAGATAAGAGAAGATAAGGATTGTTACCAAGTCAAGAGTTGGTCACCCACTCATCAATTAGTTAGCAAATCAATAGTTTCTAATTTTGGCCTATAAAAGGAGGCATTTGTCATGTATTTAGGCATCTTGATTTCTAAATCAAGATCATGTTTTTGCTTTCTCTCTTTGTATTTTTTGTAATGTTTATGCTTTGCTTTCATTAATATCAAGTTAATGTCTTTCATTTACTTAGTTACATTTTATCTTATTTATGTTCTTATTTTGTTTATTTATTTTTCTTTCTTTCATTATGTCTAGTTAAGTTTATTATGTCAAGGTGAAAAGGTTACACTAATGGTGTAAGAATAAGTATAATGTAAACTTAATATGAACTTTAATGTTTGATACTAACATGTTTTGTATTTGTTATCTTGTTCACCCTTTAATACTTTGCTTGTTAAATGATGACTTAATCTTTGAGGGTAATGAAGGGGTTGAATATGAAAATTGCAAAGAAACGATTAATTCCCCGCTAGTACTTCTATTTTCTCAAGTCATGACTAAACAAAGGAAAGTTAATCACAACTCTGAAATTTTTAAAACTTTCAGACAGGTAAGGATTAATATACCTTTGTTAGATGTTATTAAACAGGTTCCTTCTTATACTAAATTTTTGAAAGATATATGCACTATGAAGAGAAAACTGAAAGTGAAAAAAAAATGTCTTTTTAGCCAAACAAGTAAGTGTTATTCTTCAGAAGAATAATACTTTGAAATATAAAGACCCTGGTTGTCTTACAATTTCTTGTTTTATTAGAAAATATAAAATTAAAAGAGTCTTACTTGATATTAGAGTCAGTGTAAATTTACTTCCATATTTGATTTTTTAAAGTCTCAATCTAGATAAGTTAAAACCAACTTCTGTAACTCTTTTACTTGCTTATAGATTTGTAAAAGTGCCTAGAGGAATAGCGAAGATATGTTAGTACAAGTCGATAAATTCATTTATCATGTGGATTTTGTTATCCTGAACACAGAACCTGTTAAAGCATGTAATTCATTTACTGTTATTTTAGGATGCCCGTTTTTTACAACTTCTAACACATTGATTAATTGTAGGAATGGACTGATGAAGCTATTATTTGGAAACATGATATTGGAGATGAATATTTTAAACATATTGACAAATTAATTTATGATCAACTTGAATATACTTTAAGTAAAAATGAGTTGGATGAATCTGAAGATTTGCAAATGATTTATTCTGAAGAAGAAATCACAGATGAAAAATGCACCAAAAATATTCATGCGGATCTTTTGTCAACAATGACAACAAATTCAACATCTTACATCACACCAATCAATGATTACTTTCCTAAAAAATACTTACTTTCTCTTAGTCCAATGCCTTGGTATGATAAAAATATCAATTTTCTTGATTTAGAAGATTTGTTAGTTAATTGGAGTACCCAAGACAAAGAAAAGTTTTTGAACGAAGTGAAGAACTTTTATTGGGATGACCCTAACTTATTCAAATATTATCCTGATCAAATATTTCAAAAATTCATTCCCGACAATGAGATAAGTAGTGTCATTAAATATTGTCATTCTGAAGAATGTGGGAGTTATTTTTCATCAAAAAAAAAGCTGCAAAAATATTTCCAAATGGATTTTATTGGCCCACCATGTTCAAGGACACGCATGCATTCTGCAAAACTTGTGAAAATTGTCAACAAGTTGATACTGGTCAAAAAGTTTTGTTTTATAATTCTCAACTCTATGTATTTTCTAGAGAGCTAAGATCAAGATGGAGCAATCCTTGTGGGGCCTATGATATTGAGAATTCAATGAATCACAATGTTATTAAGCAAAATGGACAAGATGAAGCATTTCCTAGAGAGCTTACTTTGATAATTTTCTTAGTGAAAATGAATCAACTGGTTTGAATGATCTTGTAGATAAACGTTGATTATTTTGTTTTTCTCACATTGTTTTTGTGTTTCTTTTTGAGTGATTTTTCTAGTTTCTCTCACCCAGGTCAAATGGCGAACAACGATACTCCATGACTTAAGTCAGTTCTTTCAGTTTCCTATAATAACTAATATATGTGTATATATTTGGGCAATTCTTTAAATCTCTCTTCCAATTCTCATTTGAAAATGAACACTAATCTTGAAAAATTGAAAAAGAATTTTCCTGCTCTGTCTCAATATGCGATTATAAAAATTTACTGTGCTAGATGTCCAAGATTAAGATTGTTAATGAATTATGGAATTCCTGAAGGTATTCGCTGGTTGATTAAAGCGAAGGTATGATTATCAAGTGAGTCCTCTAATTCCTTCATTTCACACATGCCTAGAACAAGTAAAAGCACTTTTGCAAAGAAACGTCGTGCAAAATGACTGAAAGTCGGTCATCGATGTGCTAAATAGACTTGTAATGCACAATGTCATTCTTTAGGAATGATATTTATAAACTGTAAAGATAAAATACAATTCATTAAGGATGGCCTAAGGAGTCTTTAAATAATCTTCTATTAACTCTTGAGATGCATCCTAGTGGAGATGTGTATCATGCAATTCATGATTTATGACCCCATTTTCATGAAAAACATGCTCAACTTAGTCTTGGGAATCTGACTAAAAAAGACCCTATTTGCCAATTTTTAAAAAAACAGGATGGGAAGCCTATCATCGACCTATAGAAGGCGTTTAAGCTGTTCTTAGATGTAAAATCAAGGGAAGATGTAAGTCATAATCACAATTACCTATACATACACATTCTTTTTTAAAAATAAATAAAAAGAGAGAGAGAATGTGTGAGACTCCAGCTGGCCTACATATAGATGATATGATTTCCTTTTTAATTTCTCATATATAAAATCCTATCTTCCTTCCTTTCATTTCTACTCAACCCATACATTCAATACATATAGAAGTGTATAGAAATGGCAAGTTCCTCAGGTCATCACATATGAAATATTTGTGTTTTCGGTGGATCTAGTCTTGGGAAAGAAAATGAGTTTTTAGAATCAGCAAATCATCTTGGTCAGGTGCTAACCGAGAGAAAGATTTATTTAGTGTATGGGGGAGGCAATCTTGGGTTCATGGGAGGTGTGTCAATAGCTGCATTTTTAGGAGGTAGTCAAGTTTTGGGGGTCGTCCTCAAAGCTTTAGCATAAGGGGGCATAATTGAAGAAACAAATAAGAGAAGATAAGGATTGTTACCAAGTCAAGAGTTGGTCACCCACTCATCAATTAGTTAGTAAATCAATAGTTCCTAATTTTGGCCTATAAAAGAAGATATTTGTCATGCATTTAGGCATCTTGCTTTCCATATCAAGATCATGCTCTTGCTTTCTCTCTTTGAATTTTTTGTAATGTTTATGCTTTGCTTTTATTAATATCAAGTTTATACCTTTCATTTCATTTCCTTTACTTAGTTAACTTTTATCTTATGTACGTTCTTATTTTGTTTATTTATTTTTCTTTCTTTCATTATGTTTAGTTAAGTTAATTATACTAAGGTGAAAGGGTTACACTAATGGTGTAAGAATAAGTATAATGTAAACTTAATATGGACTTTAATGTTTAATACTAACATGTTTTGTATTTGTTATCTTGTTCACTCTTTAATACTTTGCTTGTTAAATGACTAATCTTGATTTATGTTGTATAACATTTGGTATAACAAATATTTTACACTTTCATAGCCCATACTGTATGGTATAACCGACACTTTAGCTATGAAAGAAACTTGATTTGTTGTTAACATAAGTTTATAATCATGAATGCTTGACGAGATTTACAAGTATTAGCATTAATCGAATAAGATCACTAATATGATCATGTTAACAATTTATAATATGATTGGAACCTCCTTTGTGTGTGGTTTCCAATTGAATAATAAGACTTTATATTATACTTGTTTGATATACCATTAGTGGATCCTTTAACCTTGACATTTGTTATTATCATTGTTTAATCATTACATTAATATTCCATCTCAAAGTTCTCATCTTTTTCTTCTCCTTCTCCTTCTCGTTCTTTATTTTTGTTGTTGTTGTTGTTGTTGTTGTATTATTATTATTTATAATTTGTACAATTAACCTCTCTATGATTCGACCCCGGTCTTGCCGGGTTATTTATTACTTCGACACTCCTTCACTTGGGAGAAGACATCAATCTTTTAGTCGTGTCATCAAATCTTCCTCAAACTTAGTTAGATTTGAAATGTATGGGTGATGAAACTCCCTTCCTCTTCTCCTTAAGACCCAAAACCGGAAATGAAGAAAAAGACCCTAAGAAAATTGACTTAAGACCCAAGCTAGCTGTGATGGAAACTGAAATTAACTAAGAGGACAAGGAAACATAAACGAAATTAGACCAATTTCAAAATATCTAATAAAAAAATGAATAAAATGGAAATAACAAATCTCGGTAGAGGGCAAGCTTTAACTATGGGGTTGGCCAGCATGAATGTGTGTGTTCTGCTGAGAGCTGTTGAAGGATTATATGCTGAAATTGATGGTTTTAATATGTGTTCTCCTGAAATTTATTGAAAGATTATATGTTGTTGATGGTTTTCAATGCGTGTGTTCTGCTGGGATTTGTTGAAGGATTATATGCTGAAATTAATTGTTTTAATATGTGTGTTCTGTTGGAATTTATTAAAAGATTATATGTTGTAATTGATAGTTTCAATGTGTGTGTTTTGCTGGGATTTGTTGAAGGATTATGTGCTAAAATTGATGGTTTCAATGTGTGTGATCTCCTGAAACTTAGTGATAGTTTACATACTGGGGTTGTTACAGCATATGTGGTGTATGTTCGTGCCAAAATGGTGTGTTTTGTAGCAAAATTATGATTCGCTACCGAAACTATGTCGAGGGCAGCAAATTAGCATTTGCTGCTGAAATTGAGTTGTCTGCAGCAAAATTATGATTTGTTATTGAAACTGAGTCTTCTACAGCAAATTAGCATTCGCTGTCGAATTGTGTGTTCTACAGCGAAATGGTGATTCGCTATCAAAGTTATGTCGATTGTAGCTAACACGACCAAAAGATTGATATCTTCTTCCAAGTGCAAGAGTGTCGAAGTAATAAATAACCCAACAAGACAAAGATAGAACCACAGGGAGGTTAATTGTATAAATTATAAATGATAATAAGAACAATAACAACAACAACAACAACAGTAACAGCAGCAACAACAACAACAACAACAACAATAATAATAAAGAAAAAGAAGAAGAAGATGATGATGAGAACTTTGAGATAGAATATTAATGTAAGGATTAAAAAATGATAATAACAAATGTCAAGGTTAGAGGTTTCACTAATGGTATACCAAACAAGTATAGTATAAAATCTTATTATTCAATTGGAAACCACACAAAAAAGAGGTTCCAATCATATTATAAATTGTTAACATGATCACATTAGTGATCTTATTTGATTAATGCTAATACTTGTTAATCTCATCAAGTATTCATGATAAAAAAAAACTTATGTTAACAACAAATCAAGTTTCTTTTATAGCTAAGGTGTCAGTTATACCATACAGTATGGGCTACAAAAATGTAAAGCATTTGTTGTACTAAATGTTATACAACATAAATCAAGATTAGTCATTTAACAAGTAAAGTATTAAAGAGTGAACAAGATAACAACTATAAAACATGTTAGTATCAAACATTAAAGTCCATATTAAGTTTACATTATACTTATTCTTATACCATTAGTGTAACCCTTTCACCTTAACATAATTAACTTAACTAAACATAATGAAAGAAAGAAAAATAAATAAACAAAATAAGAACATAAATAAGATAAAAGTTAACTAAGTAAAGGAAAGGAAATGAAAGGCATAAACTTACAAAAAATATAAAAAGAGAAAGGAAGAGCATGATCTCGATCTAGAAATCAAGATGTCTAAATGCATGGCAAATGCCTACTTTTATAGGCTAAAATTAAGAACTATTGATTTGATGACTAATTGATGAATGGGTGACCAACTCTTGACTTGGTGACAATACTTATCTTCTCTTGTCTGCTCAAAACGTCATTGATAACGTCAAAATTGGAACCCCTTGAAAACATGAGAGTTGTAGGCAATTGTCTTAGATTTTTTATGTAAACAATTCAGATTATTTGGACTTCTAGAACTCCAGATATGAGCCAAACACTGAACAATGCTCGGGCTAGAGGATAGATTTGAACTTCTTTGTTGTTGCTCCAATTTGGACTTGAAAATGGACATTTTAGATCTTGGGCTCCATATGAAAGTTGCAGGTCTATGTCTTACCTTTCCATCCATATAAAGTATACCTAAATTTGAGATCTACAGCTCCAGATATGACCCAATTACTGAACAGTATTCCAGTTTGGACTGCACCAGCATCTCTTTTCTAAGTTTGGTCATTTCTTTGTCCTTTCAATTTTAGTTCTTAAATTCTTCAATCAATCCTTTTATTTATATGATAGTCCTGCATTTAAAATGACTATTTTCCATAAATTAAAGGTATCTTATATTATTAGATATGTTATTATAAAACATGTTTTTGTTAAAGAGTTATTGATACTTCAAGTGTAAAATAATGATATAAAACCTTAATAAAAATATATTTTTAAGTACTAATTGATAGCGAATTAGCATTCACTACCAAAACTGAGTTATCTACAGCGAATTTATAATTCGCTGCCAAATCTGTGTCGTCTGTAGCAAATTGGTATTCATTGCCAAAAGTGAGTTATTTGTAGTGAATTTGTGATTTACTACTGAAATTGAGTCTTTCGTAGTGAATTAGCTTTTGTTGCTAAATTATGTCTTCTATAGCGAATTTATGATTCGCTATTAAAACTGAGTCTTCGGTAGTGAATTAGCATTCACTGTCGAATTATGTGTTTTGCAACGAAATTATGATTCACTGTCGAAGTTGTATTGGCTATAATAATGCATTCACTGCTGAAACTAAGTTGTTTGCAGTGAATTTATGATTCACTGCCAAAACTGAGTCTCCTGCAGCAAATTAGCATTCGCTACTGAATTGTGTGTTCTGTAGCAAAATTGTAATTTACTGTCGAAACTGAGTCTTCTACAGTAAATTAGCATTCGTTATCAAATTGTGTGTTCTGCAGCGAAATTGTGATTCACTACTGAAATTGTATCGTTTGCAGCGAATTAACATTCGCTGCCAAATGGCGTGTTTTATAGCAAACTTGCAATTCGCTACCAAAGCGGAGTTGTCTACAACGAATCACTGCTGAAGTTGAGTTGTGTGCAGCAAATTAGCATTCGTTGTCGAATTTCATGTTTTGCAATGAATTTGTGATTCGCTACTGAAATTGAGTTGGCTATAGTGAAATTTATAATTCGCTACCGAAACTGAGTTATCTGCTATGACTTAGCATTTGCTGATAAAATTGTGGCGCTAGTAGCGAAATAGTTTTCCTTGTCGAATTGGCCACCTGCAGCAAACTAGTTTTCGCTGCTGAATTGGCAACCTACAGTAAACCAGTTTTCACTGTCGAATTGGCTGCCGACAGCGAACCAGTTCTCGCTGCCAATTTCTACCATAAGCCTTCTGGGCAAAGATGACTTAAATGCTAATAACAATTTCATGGTATAATGGTGTAAAATGTAAAACACTTGAATGTGAACATATGAACTCTTAAAATAAGTGCAGTGATGAATGTGATTCAAAAATACAAATTTATTGATTTGTGACCATTAATGTCTTAGGTGGTGCAGTCGGGATTGGACCATTATCACAATAAGAACAACCCATAAGTGGAGTAGGTAGGTAACTTCCACCTTCCCTTTTCATATGTTAAATAATGGGATACTTTTTCTTGAATGTTACTATATTGTGTTAGAACAGATATCAGATTATCAAACACTTAAATGTTGAGAAATAATTGATTAGTTTTGGCTAATGGCATTCGAATGGATGACCGGGACAAATGATTGATTAGCCTCAGCTAATGGCATTCGAAGGGATGATCAGGACAAACGATTGATTAGCCCCTGCTAATGGCATCCAAAGGGATAACTGGGACAAACAACTGATTAGCCCTAGCTATTGGTATCTAAATAGATGACTAGGACAAATGATTGATTAGATTTGGCTAAAAACATCTAATTGGATGACCGTGACAATGGTTGATTAACTTTGGTTGATGGCATCCGAAGTGGATGGTTGGGGTAAGTGAACAGTTAAACTCGGCAAATGATGCCTTAAGAGGATAGCCGGGTTTAAGATTATGGTTGATTGCAAGAATTGGTATATCTTTATATACTATAAGTTCTTTATACCAAGTACAGGAAAAAACTATAAATATCATATATCAAACATGGGACAATGTTATTGCTTCATTAAACTGCCAAACCATTTAATTATGATTATTATTATTAAATAATTACATTCTCTTAAATGTTTTGTACCGCTGCAGGAACATCACATCAACGAGATGCCTAGGAAACCCAATACACAGGAATCTACTTTTGCAAGGAATCATATAGTTACATCCTAAATCATGATGTATTTTGTTTGAATCAATATACTAAACATATAACTTTTATTGAATCCTTTTGTTTAAATTTGTAATGGCTATTAGTAGGATAGGAATGCAAACTCACGTCTATGTATATATATTTTTAATGTAAACTTCTAATCCTGCAAACATGATATTATATGTTTATGTATGATTTACTTTTAAATGAAATGTTGATTCTTATTGATGTATTGATTGCATCTTGATGATGTGAGGAAATAGGATTGTAAATTACCGACACGATATGTGTCAAGTGTGTGTGTGTGTGTACTATTGTTTGAAGCTTGAAAAGCCGAGTTGTTACAAAGAAGTAGTGGCTGTTTCAGGCATGGGGGTGGCTGGCTGGTGGTTGGGTTAGTTACTTGTGGTGGTGCTGGTGGTGGCTTAGGTTGGTGATTGGAATGGCGAAGAGAGAGAAAGGAGGAGAATAAATTACAAAAATAAAGGGTAGAGGAGTTGGTTTTTAGCTGCCTTTGAACCTGATTTTCTTCCTACTCAAGCCATAAAATTCACCCCAATTTATAGAGCATGGAAGAGGGTAATCTTATCTTAACAGGGAAAAAATTTCAACCCTTTATTTTATTAGTAAGGATCCCAACTATTGGTTCATGGCACTTGGCTGCTTGAGTTGGCTACTTTAAACCGATGTTAGGGTTGTTTTTATGATAATATGCCTAAACGAATCATACTCGGGGATAAAGAGATGTGAAGTGACTATTTTAGTTCATATGTTATCAATTTTGGTGAGCATATAAGGTATTAAATACACTTGAAAAATAGCCACTCGAGCGGTTTTTTTAGAAAAAATTGAAAAAATAAGATTTTTTTCAAACTTTAATTAAGTCCTTCAACTTTTATATTCATTCAATTGCACCCTTATTTAACCTTAAACTTTTGATTTAGTGTAATTTAACACCTGCCGAACTTTAATTTGAATCCCGAATATAGCGCCTTTTGCACGTTGGTCCTCAGTCTTGGATTTATACAATCTAACCTCTAATTCACAATTAAACTTCTAATTTTTTCAATTTCACCTTGAGTTTTAACCAATTAAGCCCTTAAAGTTTGGTGTCTTTTACAAACTAGTCATTCGCTGTGAAAATCTTCAATTTAACCTTTATTTTAACCCGAAACTTCAATTTTCTTGTGATTTTACCTCTAATTTTAATTAATTAACTTGGTAAAAATTAAATTAAATTTTTAAAAATTTCAATATTCTCAATTAAGCTCAAATTGGGCCTCAAACTTAATATTTTACTAATTAAACCCAAAATAAAATTAATTTGACCCATTCAAAGTGTAATAAAGTCCTTGCACTTAATTAAAGCATTAAATTACACCAAATTAATTCTTAAACATAATTAAATTTTAATTTGATTCATAATTAAATCAAATTAGCCTATTAAAATTTAAATTATATGCTTAGACTTAATTTTTATATAAATTCATCCAATAATCATTTAATTTGATCTTGAATTTATATTTTTTTTCTCCATTTATAAGCATAATGGGGTACAATTAGCCCTTGAATTTCCTCAAAAATTACAAGTTGGTTTTTATGTATTTTTTGGAATCCTCTCTTATCTACTTTCTTCATTTTTCTAGCCTTTATTTTATTTTTATTTTGAAAAAAAATGAATTTTGGAGAATAACCTATAATTAGTTTATGAAATTTCTAATAAGTCAAAAACATGTGTTAGTTATTATTTTAAATCATGTATGAGGATATTTAACAAAATATGAATAACAAAGCCTTTGACTTGACCTTATAGTACCTTATGCAATTTTGTATCTCCTTGTTAGTGGTGAACTTTTATTCCTTGACTTTGTATCTCTAAAATGATGAGTGAATATGTATATTTAAAGTGATGGGTTATTTCAATATATATCCTTTTGATTTTGTACCTTAAAGTAATGTGAAATATTATCATTTATGTAAGTGAATTGTTTCTACTTTATATTCCTAATATCTAAATATCACTTGCTATGAAGTTAATAGGGCAATCTATATTATCCATTCTCATTACTTATAGAGGGCCTATATCATTATGATTGGTAGTGATGAATGCACTTAGATCAATGGAAACATGAGGTATTATATAGGAACATACAGTTCTGTATTGTACTTATGACATTAGACGATGAAGACCCATTTTTAAAAATGTCTAATACTATCTAGTCCATTAGAATATGAGATGGTAGATTATTAAGTTCTTCATGGTCAAGAAGATGGCATCTCTCCATTACTTGTATTAATTTCTTGTCTAGTACAATAGTGACAAGTTTACTTGTGTTTTTTATTTGAGGCATAATTATTATCTTATATAAAAAAAATATTAAATCATAACTAGAGTGCTAATTTATTGATCATTTAAATAATCTTCTAATTAATATGCTACTAGTAAATCATTTCACATTATAAGAAGGTGAAACTACACAATAAGAATTTAATCTTTAAAGTAGGCATCTAGCAACCATGGAATATCAAACATGGTGTGGGGCTCTAAGACCTTAAGTCTTAAGAAAAGTTATATGCTCCGATCCAAAGCAAAACCACACAAATAAAAATATAGGTTTAGAGAGAGAGAGAGAGAGTACACGAATTAAAATGCTTGAAAATGAAATAAAAAGCTATAAATAAAGAAATTAAATAAATAGTACTAAAACTCCTAAAAAAAGATAACCAAAATTACATATGTAAGGCTAATCATCATTCATAATGACTATGTAACCCATTATATATTGGTATATAGTTTGAATCCTATCAAAACATGAAAATCTTAATCTTGTATAATTATGGGTATTAGGCAAGGAGACTTAATTGAATTATAACACAAATTAAACTACTTGCCTATTGATATCAAATGAATTATAAGCTAATCTTATGACTTCCAAGTAATAATTTTTTATTAAAGATACCTCCTATGAATATAATTAAGCTCTTTCATTCTTTGTGTGCTTTAAAAATCTAATGGTTTATCAATTTTTATTGGTTGATCATAACTCATGGTCACTTGATTTACTACCTACTCAAACCTTCTAATTGATTAAGACTTTTTTAGCATTATCAATTCTTATGTATTTGAGTGATTTTAGCTTTCTTCTTCTATTTATCATATACAATCATTTTTATCATATACTATTTATATGAATGTTTATTTTTTAATGTAAAAAATACTATCAATTTTTATTTATTTCTTAAATAAATAAATATTTATCTGTCATAATTATATTTAAAACCAATTGATAAATGAACTAGATATCACATAAAAAAAATATCATTATTTATCTAAGACCATTGATTAATACTTAAAAGTGTATTTATATCATCATTTTGCACTTGAAGTATCAATAACCCCCTAACTAAAGCATGTTTTATAATAATATATCTAATAATATAAGTATAATCATGAATGCTTGACTAGATTTACAAGTATTAGCATTAATTGAATAAGATGATTAATGTAATCATGTTAATAATATATAATCTGATTGAAACCTCATTTGTGTGTGGTTTCCAATTGAATAATAAGAGTTTATACTATACTTGCTTGACTTACCATTAGTGGAACCTCTAACCTTGACATTTGTTATTATCATTGTTTAATCCTTACATTAATATTACATCTCAAAGTTCTTATCATCTTTTTCTTTTTCTCCTTTTTTTTAATTATTATTGTTATTGTTATTGTTATTGTTATTGTTATTGTTTTTGCTACTACTACTATTGTTGTTGTTGTTGTTGTTGTATTATTGTTATTTATAATTTATAAATTTAATCTCCTTGCGGTTCGATCTCGGTCTTGCCGGGTTATTTATTACTTCGACACTCCTGCACTTGGGAGAAGATATTAATCTTTTTATCGTGTCAACCATCAGTCATGTTTTAAAACATGTCATGTATGTCAATTATTTCAAGTTCAACTCAATTTTTATTTTATTTATCTAAAACTATCATTTATTTCATATACATAGTGAAAATAATAAAACATACTTGCTTGACTTACCATTAGTGGAACCTCTAAATAATAAAACATGTATGTCAATTATTTCAAGTTCAACTCAATTTTTATTTTATTTATCTAAAACTATCATTTATTATTTCAAGTTTATACTATACTTGCTTGACTTACCATTAGTGGAACCTCTAACCTTGACATTTGTTATTATCATTGTTTAATCCTTACATTAATATTACATCTCAAAGTTCTTATCATCTTTTTCTTTTTCTCCTTTTTTTTAATTATTATTGTTATTGTTATTGTTATTGTTATTGTTATTGTTATTGCTACTACTACTATTGTTGTTGTTGTTGTTGTTGTATTATTGTTATTTATAATTTATAAATTTAATCTCCTTGTGGTTCGATCTCGGTCTTGCCGGGTTATTTATTACTTCGACACTCCTGCACTTGGGAGAAGATATTAATCTTTTTATCGTGTCAACCATCAGTCATGTTTTAAAACATTGAGTGTATGTCAATTATTTCAAGTTCAACTCAATTTTTATTTTATTTATCTAAAACTATCATTTATTTCATATACATAGTGAAAATAATAAAACAAAATTATTTTAGAGTCCCTAAAATCTCGTTAGACCAATCTAAAGTTGTTTAGTAATTTATCACTTGAAGATTTGATCTTCTTTGGCTTTTAATAATTCTTTATAGATTGAGTTGTCGCAATTCACAAGTTGTTCAATTATCTAGCCTCCAATAATAATCCACACTAATCATCAATGGGAAATCTCATAAATCTTTATTTAAGAGAGAGATTGTTATACTTAAAATGTTAACTCTCTATTTTGTGACTTACATAGTTTTTATATCTAATAAGCAACCTCATCTAAATAAAAAACATAACTTATTATTTATAAAAAAATTTGAAATAGCTTATCAATTTGATCCCTAAATAACATCTGTATATTAATTTAGGATAATTTTAGAAAATAACTCAATCAAGTCCTTGATTTTTTTAAATCTAGAAATATAATCCTTGTTTTAATTATATTATAGTTTTTAATTTCTAAAATATATTTTAATCAAGTCATGCTTAATTAAATAATTTTATTTTAATTTTTGACTAATAGTTCTTAATATGTGTGACCCATTAAAATCTTAATATATTAGCCCAAGTATAAATTTTAATTTTAATTAAATATAATTAAAAATCTAAACAATTTAATTAAAAGAAAAATTGCTTACTCGAATACATATTAGTTCTAAATATTTCAATTTAAAAGAACAATTAATTTATTTCATAGAAAAAATGAACATAATATATTTCAAACTCTACATTCTAATGAATATTCGATACTTTAGAAAGCATCAACTATAAACATTTAAAAAAAATACTTTAATATAATAGAAATTTTATAATTATAACAATTTTATAAAAAAAAATTATAAAGTATTTTTATCCCAACAACTTTATTTTTACTCTAAATTTATATATCAAATATTAGATTAATTAATTTAATATTATATAAATATTAAAGATAAATTAAACATTTATTAATACTAAATATATATTTACATAAATATAATAATACATGTCTAAATTATTTATTGGCTACAAAAATATTAAAGTAATAAAAATCTCAATTTGTATTTGGTTGTCTTTTTCGAATGCCTTCTGTAGTTACCAGTCTTTTGGCCTTATTCATCCATGTTGTCCTCGTCATCGTTGTCGTGGCAAAGAGAGACCATAACATATTTCTATCTTTGGAAGGCCCATGCATTACTTACAAAGATAACAAAATTATTTATCACATAAAATAATGGTAACAAGATGTACCATATGGAAGAATATTGCAAAATAATCTTCGAATATTCATGGATATTCCATTAATAAATTCTCTACCACCTCCTCTCTTTCTATTTCTGTATTATTAATACTATTTTTTTACTATTTACCAACTACTATATATAGAAGTTCACTATAAATACAACAAGTATAATTTATTTTATTTTTTTCTAGTTGCTGTGCTGTCCTCTTCTTTCTTTTTCTGTGGTTACCAGTCTTTCTGCGCGGTTCAGCCTCAGCGACTCCTGCCATTGAAGGGAGACCACGAAATATTTCCACGTTTTAAAGGCGCCTGCAATACTTACAAAGCTGACGAAAGTATTCATCACATCGAATAATGGGAACAAATTGGAGCGCATGGAAGAGAGACAGTGGATAATTTTGCAAAATAATCTTTGAACATTCTTGGATAATTTTATTTTATTTTCATGTCATTTTCTTTCTTATAAATAGCGTTTGTCCTCTCTGACATCTTATCCTCATCCTCTCCTATTATTTCTGTGACTATTTGTACATCTCCCATGCTCGAATTGATACTTGTGTCCAATGATCCTTTCCACTTTTTCAAAGTTCTAGGGTATTCTTTGCATATTGAATTAAAAATAATTTGAATGTAAAATTATATCTATATCATAAAACAATAATGTGATATTTTTATTAAGATTTGATTTAGTAAATTGCCCTTCTAACATGACTTCTTATTTTGCTAATTTTAATCCCAATCAATTTAATAAATTAATTTTATTTAAATTATATTAAAAAATTTAAGAACCAAAATAAATTTTTGTAAAAAAAATATGTTATTATGATTTATAGTAACATATAAAATGAACTATATATAATATGAACAATAACATACATATTTTTTTTTAATTCTAACATTTTATAACATTTTTCTTTTTAAGTTAAATCTAAATATATCATTTGAGAATTTAAATTTTTTTATAAATTTTAAAAAAAAATCAAGTTATTTTAGGCTCTATTTGTTTACTGGAATATGGTTTTCTTTGGAAAAATGAATTCCGAGAAAGTAAATTTTGAAAAAGTAAATTATTTTATGATGTTTAGTAGTATAATAGAAAATAAGTTGAAAAACATTTTTTAGTGTTTGATTATGTCATGGAAAATGAGCTACAAAAATAACTTATTAATATTTTATTTTTTTCAAGTCTATTAAAATAATAAGGAATAAATTTTACAAATTAAAAAGTTGAATGAGAATGAAATTAAAAAAATATATAATTTTCTAAATTATCTCAAATAAAATAAATAATAATCAAAATAATAGAGACCAAATCTAAAAAATAAAAAAATAAAAGATAAAGAAATTAAAATAATAATAAGTAACATTTCATATATTATTTCAAATAAAAATAAGTAACAATTAGAAGAATGAGGATAAAATTTGATAGATAAAAAATTGTAATAAAAAAATGATAAGGTAAAAGTAAATAACAATTATAAAAATGAGGATCAAAGTTAATATAAAAATTAAATTTTAAAAAATAAAATTAAAAATAAATATTCAAAACAATATATATATAGCAATTAAAAATTTGAGGACCAAAATTGATATAATCAGTAAATAATATAATATTTTAAAAATTTTCATAACTTCTAAAATATATTTTCCGTCTAGATTTTTTAAAATAACACTTTTTTAAAAATTAAGTTAATTTTTTTAACTAAAAAGTATTTTTCGTTAACTAATTTTTTTATTAGCAAACAAATAAAAAAATTTAAAAAATAAATCTCAAAAACAAACATAATGTGAAGACATTAATCATTAATCAAGAATAATCAAGAGATTAGGCGGTGGTTTCAAACAAGAAGGTATAGGCCGATAACATAACAATGTAGTACTTTTCATTTCAAAACTTTGGGAAAGCTATAATTTCATAGTAAAAATATAGATAGGAATTTGTGATATTTTCTGATAAATTCCAACTCTCGGGTACCTTCCAACTTCAATTGAAAATTCTCGACAGGGTTGCTATCAAAGGACTATTATTGCCATGAGCGGAGCCCTCCTCCTGCTTTCTTTCTTCCTCCGGTCGCCACAAATTTTATCCAAAAAGTTTCCATAGAAATTTTGATGATGGCTTCAGATCTCAATATTTGCTTATTTGTTTTGTTGTGCTGTCTGTTTCTCTCTCTTCTTTTTTGTGGTTACCTGTCCTTCTGCTTGGTTCAGCCACAGCGATTCCTGTGGTTGAAGGAAGACCACGACATATTTCACTGTCTTAAAGGCGCCTGCATTACCTCCAAAGCTGACAAAACTATTTATCACATCGAATAATGTGAACAAAATGTCGCGTATGGAAGAGAGACGGTGGATAATATCGCAAAATAATCTTTGAATATTCGAGGATATTCCATAAATTAAATACATAAACTCCTTTTCTTTTCTTTTCTTTTCTTTTTCATTTTCTTTCTTATAAATAGCATTTTTCCTTCCTGGCTTTTTTTTTTGGGAAGGGAAGGATGGATGGTAAATTAAAGGATTAAAGTAAAATTAAAAGGTAAAATAGATAATGGTTTAAAATTTTATATACAAAAATTATTTTTATCTCTCATTTTTTTGGGTTTATAAGTAATTAGTCCTTTTAGTTGTTCAAAATTTAATTTGGATACAAATTTTTCTATTTTTTAGTTTTAGTTTTGTGTTAAGAGGGAAAGGATTTCAAATTTCAGCATAGAGATAAAAAATGATCATGAAAATTCTAGTGATTAAAAAAATTAAAAGTGAATTGAAAATGATGTCAACAAATTTCATTTTATAGGAGCAGTTCTATTTAGGTTTTTTTTTTCCTTCTCTTTGCTAAAAAAAACAAATTTGATGTGATAATATTTTTGAGTTTAAATTGATTTTCTTTTTTAAGATACTTTTTGTTTTTTATTTTTATTTTATAGTGATAGGTTAGTAAAGGTATTTTAGTTCAAAATAGGGTTTTAAGTAAAAAAACCAAAGCCATATTTTTTTTAGGTGATGTATGATTGTTGAATTCTACAAAAACAAATGACATTTTGTTTGCTATCATCATTGACGCTTTACCAACTCATGTTATTTATTCTTTAAAAAAAAATTACAAAAAAATAAAGATAGACTCACATGCTTAGGCTTTTTTTGGGTTTTTTTTATTTTATATTTAAGTTAAAAAATGATAAAAAAAAATTATTAAACTCAATTGAGTCTGTAAGTTAGTTCATAGATTTATCAAGTTAATTTGCAACATTCAGACTATTATTTATTTTTATTTAATGTTTTTACTCCTCCTCAATTTAGAAAAAAAAATAATTTTATTCTTTATTATTAATAATGTACTTTTATTATTTTAGCACCACTTTTCTATCATAGCCTTTTACTTCTAAAAGAAATATTTGATAAAAAAAACTATCATGTAATTTATTTTCATATAATTAAATGAAAAATAATGTCTAAGATAAAAAAAAATGAATCTGATAATATGTGTGACTTACATTTTGAGTTTTCGTTATTGATTCAAGTTTACTTAGTTTTTTTAATATATAAAAGTAAATGTTATTTGTTTTTCAATTTTATCCTACAATATTGAATTAATTTAAAATTAAAATTTTTAATTTAATTACCAGAATTATCCTTATAAATTTTATAGATTAACTCATATTAAACTGGATGAATTAAATTTTTTCTATCTCAATATTAAATAAAAACATCATTTAATTCATTATTAAAATCTATTTTTAAAAAAAAACACATATTATTACCTAGATTTGTTTTTTACTTTATAATTTTTTTTGTTCCAACTCACAACATAACTTGAACCAATGGACAAGTTAGAACTTCTAGACACTTATTTTTAATTCAAAAATATCTTTTAATTAGTTTAAAAAATCAAATTTAAAATTATATAAAAAATATTTATAAACCCTAATTTATATTTTCAAGTATGATCGTAGGACAAAACTAGATCAACAGAAGTCTCACCTAGAAAACAAATCAATTAACATCAAAATTAATTTATTTATGGTTAAGATATGGTGATTCAAAACCTTTATCTTTCTTCTTCTTTTTCCAACAAATTTATTGTCCTCACTTGCAATTCAAGAATAAAAATGGAATAACAATGAAGGTTAGGATGGAAATATAAATATTTTGTTAGATATATAAAAATTATGAAATTAAGAGTATAGTATAATTTGAGGTGCCTTGATTGGTTAAGCAATAACTTGGCAAATCTTTTAGTTTTGTTTTTAACTTTGATTTAATTTGTAATGTAATGTAATGGTAATAATTAACTAAGGTGACAAACATGTTTTTGTTTTTTTCAAAATAGCATATATAAAACAATGTTTTTAGAAAAGTAGCACAATTTAAAAAATCAAACATATCGTCTCTACGATTCTAAAATCACATGTGTCCTATGTCATCTCTTGATAAAAATGTTAAAAACAATTTTATTAATTTTTCTAAAAATCTATTTAAAATTTTAATTTTAAAAATAAACAAATATCATCTTTGCCACAACTGTGATAAAGATAACATTTGTTTACATTTAAAAGATAATATTTTTTTAAAAATAGTTTTAATATCAAGTTATGATAAAAATAATATTTATTTATATTTAAATAATTTTACATTTTAAATTTAATAAATAAATAAATAATATATTTATTACAATTTCCATAAAGATAATATTTAATTAGTTTTAAAAGATAATATTTTAAAAATAATAAATAATAGTCTTGATAAAGTTATCATAAAGATAATATTCATTTATTTATTCATTCAATTCAAAATTTAAAATATTTTTTAAGAAAATTAACAAAATTATCTCAACCAATTTTGAAGTTGTAAATGAGACACCCGACTTTTTAAACCGTACTACTTTCTAAATAAATTTTCAACTATACTATTTCGTTTTAAAATTCTTTTCCTACCATCCTTCTTTGAAAAAAACAAAAAGAGTAATAGAGAACAATCAACATTTGAAAAGGGATAAATAGGAATTGAAACAAATTATAACCACTAATTGTGGAGGGGAATTCATTTTTCCTCTCCTGTGAATGTTCAATGAAAAAGTTATATATATATATATATTATTTTTATATTTTTTTAATTTTATCATTTTAGATTAAATTTATTAAAGGTTAGTTTTATAATTTTATTTATTTATTTTTTATGAGATTAATTTAATATCATGACTTATGTCACGAATTGAATAGGTTACTTGATTAATTTTTTATTTTTTTTTATTGATTTTTTTTAAATTATCATTTGATATTTGATTAATTAAAAATTTAGTTTTATATATTTTTCTATGAGGTTATCTTAATTTCGTAATCTAAAATATGAATCTAGTTAACTTGATTGATATTTATTTTATTTTTTGATTTTTTTATTTATATTTGCTTCTTATAGAGTTATTATAGTCTTATGACCGATTAAACTAGATTGACTTATGTCAACTCATTGTATTGTTGTTTTAATATTTATAAAAAAATATCATGTTAAATTTTTTTAGTCAAATTATATTTGTATCAGTCATCTAAATTGTTTTTAAACATATTAAGTCAAATGGATCACATCAAATCAACTTCATGCAATTTATTTTTTTACTTGTAAACATGTTAATAATACTTAAAAAAAATTATATTTAAAAAAGATAATTCTAATTCATTTTTAATTAATGGTTTAGTAAATGCTATTTTTCTTCCTCATTTTATAGAGCCAAATTTCTAGCAATAATGTTTTTCTTTGATAATTTACACGGGACAGGGTAAAGTCTAATCACGTAGTTGCTTTACTGTAAAATTACCTATACTTTACAGCCCCTTAATCCTGATTTTTTATCTAATCGAGATAATGTTAATAAAATATTAAAAGACATGGCTAAATTATTATAGTAATACTCACAAAACATCCTTCTCTAATTAAGAATAATGTTTTTATGTTTTGTGTATTGTATATATTTTTTATTTTTTTAGTTTTTATTTTTTAATTTTATCATTTAACAACCAAATCTTCTTTATTTTTTTCTATTCTATCCTTAAATATTAAATAATTTTCAGAATTTTACTTTGTATTTTTTTATTTTATTTTGCTTAGTTATATATCAGTCACATGTATTTAGTTTGTTTTTTTTAGTCTTCAATATTAAATTTATTGGAAGTAGATCTTTATAATTTTTTAATCTATTTTTTATGAATTTATTATAATTTTATAACCTAGATTACAAATTTAATAAGATAACTTGAGATTACTAGAGTTATTTTTTTAGGCCACCTTTTTCTACTTTATTTTTTTCAGTTACATTCTTCAATATTAGGTTTGTTGAAAATTAAATTTGTTTTTTTTTTCAATTTTGTTTCTTTAGGTTTAACAAGTTTATTTAGTTTGAATTTTTTTTATTCTTGGGTAATTTTTTAATTGAGTATTTTATTTTATGAATTTTTAGTTTTTTTAAATTTTTTATGATATTATTATAATTTCATAATCCTAGTTACGTGTTTGATAAGTTGACTTGGGTTAATTCAGTTTATTTTTAAGTCTTTTTTTAGTTGGATTTTTTTTTTAGTTTCACCCTCTAACAACTTTTTTTTTTATTAATTTTATCCTTTAATATTGAGTTGATTAAAAATTAAACTTTATATTTTTTATTTTATTTCCTTTCAATAGGATTATTATAATATTATGACTTGAGTCATAAATTTGATAGGTTACTACATGTTGGTTCTGTTTATGTTTTTGAGTTTTTTTTAATTAAATATTTTTTTTATTTCCACCCTTCAATAATTCAATCTTTTTTATTTAATTTTTATTTTAATTACATCTTTCAATAATAGATTTTTTTAAGAATTTAGCTTCGTAATATTTTTTAATTTGCTTTACATGCAGTTATCCTTATCTCATGAACTTTTTTTTCTCAGTTTCAACTTCTACATTAGATCTATTGAAAATGAAGCTTCATCATGTTTTTTTTTTTTATAAAATTGTCTTGAACTTATAACAAAAATTATTAGTTTAATAAGTTAGTTTAACTTAACTTGAGTTGTTTTTTTTTGTTTTTTTTAATTTATTTTTTATTTCATCCAACAACAATAAGTTAGAGTTGGAATTGATTTTTTTTTTATTTTGTTTTATAAAGTTATTTAGATCTCATAATTCAAATTGAGGATTTGACAAATTAATTCACTTGGACTCATATAAGTTTTTTATCCTTTTTGAATTTATTTATTTATTTTAATTTTAATTTTTAATATTAAATTTATAATTTAAGTTCATGATTAAAATTTTAAATTCATCCTTTAACATCTAAAACAACTTATCATCTATTACTATATCAATATTTAAAAAGATATTATCCAACATACATCATATTTTGAGTTAATAATTCAATATTTTTATTAAAGAACATCTTAGCAAGGCTTGAATGAAAAAAATGATCTGATGCAGTGCACAAGATAATCCTTACTGCTTAGATAGATTGAGGGAGATATTTTAATGGGGTCACCAAGCATGTATGATCTTAGCCATGATGATTTTTTTTATTCTTATCTTTTTATTAATTTGTTTATTTTTTATTTTTTTCTCAAAGAAAAATAAAATTGTAGATGAATTCTTTAATTATATAATACTATGACATGTCATCATAGTTTGAGATTGATAAAAAAAAAACTTGACAAACAATATAAAAAAAAATTAAGAGGCATCATTGATGTCTACAGTGAGGGCTTATTATATTATAGATTATTACAGTATAATAATTTTTTTTTCCTCCTCAATAAAAGCCAAGGAAATGTGAATAGGAGGGAGGGGGGTATTCTTTTCACGAGGTTTAATTGATATTATTAATTTAAATAGGGTAAATTGATTTCTCCGCATTTTTGTTCCACTATTGAAGTGCTACTTTACCCTTAAAAAAAAACTAGGAGGAAAGGGTTTTTTTTTTTCATCTTTTTTTTACAAAGCATAATTACTTAACTATCCTTTAAACTTTATTTTTCTTAAACTTGCATGTAGGGGTGTTTTAATAATTTAATTATGGTTTTTTGAATATCAAATAGATTAAGGAGAAATTGAATATTTTAAAATGTATTTTAAAAGAAGTTAACGTGCTTTGAGCAATATATATAGACTCCTTTAAAGTAAATACCACCTTTCAAGGTGGCATAAGTAGCGATACACTGGGATTATATTGGTGGTGGGGTCATGTTAGCAACAGACCAGTGGTTTAGTTTCAGTGGATATTTTTCTTTTTTTCTCTTTTCTCTCTCTTATCCTTGGTAAAATACCATAGTTTCCTTTTATTTGTTTTTTAATACAATTTAGCCCTTATCATTTGAATTACTATTTTTTTAGCTTTTTATCTTTTTATAGATTAATTTTTTCTTCAGTTTTATTCCTTGTTATTTGATTTTATTTAATTTTTATATTAAAATTGCACCTCATTATTGTAATTGCTATTTATTTTTTATTCTTTTTTAATTGAATTTTATTTTTAATTTTATCCGCCAACATTTAATTTTTGATTTATTGGTATGTTAAATTTGGTCCCCTATCTTTTTATTGTTATTTATTTTATTTTAGACCTTTTTTATTGTCTTTTCTCAATTCCATCCCTCATTATTTTATGATTTAGATTTTTTTTGTTATGTTTAGGGCTTGCTTTTTATATGACTAGTCTTTAAATATTTTTGTGTATTTGATGAAATACAAGTATAAATTGATTTAAAAAGTTTAAGAAATTAACAAAATGCAGATAAAAAAACTAGAAAAATTAAAATCTAAAAGCAAATTTCTCTTTTTAGAAAAATCTTAAAAACTTATCTTTTCTCTTTCCTTTTTTTTTAAAAAGAAAGAGGCACAAACTTATATCTTTCATAAACTTATTTTTCTTGTTATTTTGAAAAAAATACTATTAGAGAAAGAGAAGTTATTGTAGTCCAATAAATATTTTACTATTCATTAAAATATTAAAATGATAAAATTGAAACTGAACTATATAATTAAGGCAATGTTGTTTTTTCACCATGACATATATA
The DNA here is from genome assembly GCA_015708895.1 of Populus ilicifolia. Lineage (NCBI taxonomy): Eukaryota > Viridiplantae > Streptophyta > Magnoliopsida > Malpighiales > Salicaceae > Populus > Populus ilicifolia. Next base: position 108,162 of record SRLM01000550.1, read on the forward strand.
TTTCAAATTGTATAAAGTTAAATTAATCATTTATTTTTTTTTTGGAAAATAAGGTTACTAACTTAACTCTGGAATAAAAAAAAAATATAATGTTTATTACTAAGTGTTGTTTTAATCTTTTTAATTTCTTTCAAAATACATAATTATTTTCATGCCCTTAAAGAAAAAAATCAACATAAGTCTCTCACAAGAGTTTTTTTTCTTCATTTTATATTGATTTTATTGTAGATTTAAATGTTAGTTAGGGATATTTTTTTAATTAATATGTATTAAATATTATTAAAAAAATTGTTAACATCTGCAATAAACATGCTAGTATATAGATGACCCCCGCGTCATTCTAGCAATGCGTATGAGGTTATTCAAACACTATCTTTCAAGGTGGAGTTTAAAAGGTACCAACTTCATCAATTTGATGGGTTGATGTATGCCCAAATAAGCTACAAGTTCTTTGTCTCTCTCTTTTAAAATTAGCATCAACCCTATCTATTTTTTTTCCTTTCATATTTGATCCATATCCTTTTGATTATTAATTTTTTTAATAAGCCATGAAATTATTATTTTTTTCAATTTCACCCCCTTTTATTTTTTTATTTTTTAAATTTGTTCCTCATTCTTTTGACTACTATTTTTTTTAATTAACTATAAATTTACATTTTTTTATCTTTTAAATTTAGTTATTATTCTTTTGATCATGGTTTATTTTATTTGAGATCATTTTTTTTGGTGTTTTGTTTTTACAATTTTATCATCTATTGATTTTTATATTAAATTTGATCCATATTCTTTGTATTACTATCTTTTTTTCCTTTGAAAATGTTTTTAAATTGATATTTTTTTCATGACTTTATATTTTAAAATTAAATTGGTTAAAAATTAAATTTTTTAATTGAATGCAGTTCATAAATTTTACAAGTTGTAAGGTTTAGAGAATAGATTAGATTTAGAAAGATTGCTTGGGTTAGCTCCTTTTTTTTTTAAAAAAAAAGCTAAAGTTTTATATTTTCTACACTTTTTTAGATTTTTGCTTTTATTATTTTTCATAGTTTACCTTCTATAGAATTAGTCTTAGGTTTATGATTAGAGTTACTAATTTCAAAAGTTAACACAAGTTGATTTTTTTTTATCCTTGGCATGCATCATGATTCTTACATGGAAGAGGCTAATTCTATTGTGTATAGGCCTTCAGATGATTCGATGAAGAAAGCTTGAGCGAAATAACTACAAAGTGCCTTAAGAAGTCAAATTAGTGCAATTGAGATATTAATGAGTTTAGAGGCTTGTAAACTAAATAAAAATGGTTCAAAATTTTTGTTTGTTTTCAAATAAAACTTGGTTCGTGATTCAAAATTTTTTACTAGTTTGGGTTTTGATTATGTGTGTGTTCTATAAGTAAAAAATATGAGCTATTTGTTATTTATTTAGCTTTTTAAACAAAGTTATTTATTTGGGTTTTAATTATGTTATTTCAGTATATTTTAGACTTGAAAGATTGTTCCAAGTATATAATGATATTTCAAACCACATTTAAGGGACTTTGGAAATAATATAAAATTTTCAACTTCTTCTTTAAAGAGTTTTCTTTCTTATTTCTTATTTTATTTTTTAGAATTGGTTGAAAAACAAATCAGACTTATCTCTCTCTCTTAATCATAAATATTGCATCATCTTTATCTTGATAGGATTTCATTTGTGGCATCTTTGACTTATCAAAGAGTTTCATTCAAAATTTATCATTTATTTCCATTACAAATCATGTAATTTTCAACCTAAACATTATAAGAAAAACAAAAATATAACCAAACCTACTTCCTTTATCTTCATATTAAATTGCTAGTTTGTTCAGGTTAAGAAACTTAGACAATCAATTGTTTTTTTAATTAATTTATTTCAATTTCAATCTTTAACATTTAATTTATTTGAAATTAGTTATCCTAAACTTGTGTTCATGGTTGTAGAGTTTGCGAGTAAACCTGTATTAATTCATTTTTTTTTTATTGTTATGGAGTTAGTATCAAATTCATGACCAGAGTTATCATTTTCAAAAGTTAATACGGATCGACTTTTTTAGGTTCTTTTTTAAATTGAATTATTTTAATTTTAACCTTCAATATTTGATATATTAGAAATTAATATTTGTATTTTTTTCCTCTTCTTTCTATCCCAATTATTTGTTAGGTTGTTCTTTTTTTTATCATTTTATTCTCCATGGGGTTTTTTTTCCTATCAAATTTGATTCCTATTCTTTTTATTGTTGTCTTTTTTCCTTTGACATATTTTTCTTGATTTTTTCTTTTAAAATTAAATTAGCTAGGAATTAAACTTTTTGATTGAACTCGGTTCAAGGATTTCATGATTTTTATAGTTATGAGTTTGCAGGTTAATTCGGGTTGACTTATTTTTTTCATTGCTTTTTTTAAATTAAATTTATTTTTATATTAAGTTTTTTGATAATTAAACTTTATAATTTTATTCAATTTGCTTTTGAACCCATTATCCAATATCACGACTATGTTAAAGATTTTACATCTTAATTTTGTTAGGCTCGAATTGAGTTTGTTTTTTTTTTTTTACTTTTTAAAATTATTATTTTTCTTAATTTTTATCTGCCATTATTTTATTTCATAGATATTGAGCTTCATCTTTTTTCTTTTCATATTTTTTTTTAGAATTATCATGATTTCATAGAAATTGGTTTTCAAACATAATATCCATTGTTGTGAAGTTTGTGAGTTAAACTAATTTAATTAAGGTTTTTTTATTGTTGTTTGTCTTGTTTTATTTTTTTATTTTTTTCCTTAGACATTGTATTGTTTCATAATCCAGGTTAGGCCAGATTGAGTTTTTCTATTTATTTATTTATTATTATTTTATTTTTTAAATATATTATTTACATTATCAATTTAAATAATGTATTAGATTTTAGATTATTTTTTTATTTTTTACATTAAAAATAAAATTATTTGGCCAAAAGTGGATCTATTAGTGTAAATTAAAAAAAATAAACTTACTTAAATACATAACATTATAAGAGCAAAAGAGTAAAAAAATTAAATAAAAAAATTCATTATATATATATATATATTTTTGATACTCGATTCAGCCTGACAGGTTAATCTAAGACACATGGCTTATTTAAGGTTGAAAAAACTCGTGTAACTTGATAACTTGATTCATCCACTGAAAAATTTAATTATAAAATATTAATTTTTATTTTTATATTAAAATAATATTATTTTAATATAAAAAAATAACTTACACAACTCAATAATTTATTCAAAACTAAAAACTCCAGTTTTGTACTAGGTTTCCTGCTAAATCTGTCTAAAAAACATGATTACATGCATGAATAAGACATGTAGGCTCCGCTCATCTCCATGTACATCTTTTCTTGGAAGGTCCAATCAATTATATCGAGATTGATGTTTATCCTGTCAAGTACCTGGTAACTAGGAAACAACTTACCATGAAGCTCTTAAGTTGTAAGGGTAACCTAAGAGATTGTTTCACTATGCCACAATTACCAAGGATAATTGTGAACTTTTAAGAGGCAAGCACGAACTCTTCCATGAGTTTCATACTGCTGGTAAACTCGGAAAGCAGTAACTTGAAATCTGGTTTGCTTGGGATTGAAATTAAGTCGGTTTTAAAAATAATAAGAGGAATATAAAATGAGATGATGGTAAGTTAATGTAATAGTTTAGTTGATCGGACAAGATCCGATAAAATTTTCAGTTTTAATTTGTTATTTATTTATTTATTTTTAAAAAAATAATATTATTTTAATTTATAAAAAAAATTAGAATTAATTTGAATGAACCAATCAAAACTAAATGACCCGGATAAAACTCATAATCCTTGTCTTGAACCGGATCATATTAGATTTAAAAACCCTGCATGGAAGGACAACCTTTGACTGAATAGCTTAGCAACTAAGAGCTAGTCCTGTATTGTAAACTCTCCAACAATCTTAATTGTATTGTACTGCATATATACAATAATGGAATGGAAGTCATATCTGCCAAATGCATTTTTTTGTTCAATCTAAAACTGAAACTTTGATGACATGTTCTACAATTTCCTTGAAGAAGAAAAATAAAGAAATTAAAGTCAATAAAGAGATAGAATGAGAAAAATCACCATGGCCTCAAGCACACGAGCTTGTCGACCAAAATTAAAATATCTCCACCAATCTGTCTATGGTGTATGGACTTCCTCGATAGGAGAAGAAACCAGGGTTGGGTGGCTGCAGAATACTGACGTAGTTTTAAAATATTAAAATGCATATGGTTAAATTCGCAGTTGAGCAGCTGTAGTTTTAGACGTTGCTTGGGTCCCATGCAAATACTGAAGAAGCAACATCACATGGTTTGTCCTTCTGCAAATACTGAAGAAGCAACATCACTTGCTTGGGTCCCATGCAAATACTGAAGAAGCAAAATATTAAAATGCATATGGATAGAAATTTGGCTCCATAAAGATAATCAGAGAAATAGCCTTCACGATCTGTCCATTCCACTTTGTCCTTTTACAAAATGTTGGTTGTTCATACATGGTTTATTATTACATTCACAATTCTAAGTACATTACAGTTAGGAAGAAAGAACAGAGAGAGAACATCACACGATTACCAAATCGACGAATAAAGAAAATAGAAGTTGAGGAGATGGGAGTTTAATGACACTAGAAAAGGAAAGAAACAGACAGACAGGCAACTCATAAATGTGAAATATATGCAATAAGGTTTTAGGGATGGTGTTGTGTTGTGAGTTCTTTGCCCGAGAGGACAGGCGTTGTTTGATAGTAAGTGATGATCACTTGTCAGAGACCCAGATTAAAAAATACATGCCGTAGATTTTGTGCAAAATGGGGATTGTTCTGTTCGGAGCATAATTTTAAAACCTTATCTATCACGTTGGCTCCAGACTGGACAGATTTAGAACTTGGAGCAGGTAAACAAAAAACGAAAAAATCATCTAGAGGTTCCAAGTAAACTCAAATAAAATCTCACTCTTTCTCTCTCTCTCTCTCTATATATATATAACATCACCGTTTTAACATTTGTAGTGGTGAATTAAATTCATTTATTGTTAAACAATTTGCAACATCAAGATAAAAAACTTAATCTCTTCAATCTTTAAAACCATATCAATTGTAAAGAAAAGCGAAAGGAATTTAAGCCACAAGCAAAAAATTTCAAGGCAAGCCATAACATATTTTGTTCCCATCTCTCTTTTGGCTACAACAAGAAAAAGCTCTCAACATGCTCTAAATTTTTTTTACAGGGTATTTGTTTCTTTTCTTAATTTAGTTCCTTTTAGTTTAGATATGTGAATCAATGTCAAATAAAGCTACTATTACTTTTTATTTTTTATTTTTTTTATCTATAAAAACGCATTTGCGTGGATAGAAATATTCTTCTATTTCAATCTCATGAAAAAATAATTAAAAAAATATTTTATCATTAAAAATATTCTCCTTTTTTAAACCTCTCTTCTCTCTCTATTGATAGCTTAAAGAAACTAATAATTATACACTTGGAAAGCCGCGTTTTGCAGGCAATATATATATATGATGTTATCATTTTGTTCTTTATTGCTTGACTCTTCTAAGTAAAACAATATAATAATCAAGATGGTAATTTTCGCATATTATTTAATCAAGTGTTTTCATTATAGGAATTCAAGATCCACCAGTATTTAAAGGATTTTCTATAGCCGAGCGGTGATCCATGCTAATTATGTTTTTGGGCTTCCATGCTAATAAGTTAAAGTTTTAATAAAGCCGAAAAAGGCTTGGCTTGGATTCAGTTTCATCTCTATTATATTTTTCATTCCAATTTTTTATTTGTGACATGCAAAAAAAAACATAAAATTTAACCATATTTAAAACACTTTTTAATTGGTTATTTATTTTCTAAAGTCAAATTGCAATGACAATTAAACACGTATTTTATCGATAAATATTTTTAAAATGCTAATACAATTTTATTGATAAAATATAACTAAAAAATGATTTTACTTTAATTTAATTTATTTGTGTGACTGAAAGGCAGGATTTTAAATTAGAGAAGAAGATTTAGTAAAAAAATATTATTTTAAAAAATTTAGAGAAGAAGATTTAGTAAAAAAATATTATTTTAAAAAATTATTATTTAACATATAATATTTATTTATTTATTATATTTTAAATATAAATTTTATATATATTAATAAAATTGAAAATAATTGTAGTAATAAAATTTTAAAGGAGCATATTATTTAAAAAAATTATTATTTAACATATAATATTTATTTATTAATTATATTTTAAATATAAATTTTATATATATATTAATAAAATTGAAAATAATTGTAATAATAAAATTTTAAAGGAGCATAATGATGTTTTATTAGGTGTTGATAAGATCAGCTCAATTCTATCAATATTTAATCTAAATTTTATTTATATGAATATTGAAGAATTTAAATTCATTCAACAAAAAAATTATTAATTTAAAATTTATTTTTTAAAATATTTTATTTAAAATATTTTAGAACACCCTCCTTCTCATTACACTTTATTATTGAGTACATGACATGGACATGGACATGGAAATATAGCAGAAAGCTTTCACCATGACCTTGTTGAGGAAAGGGCATACTAGTTGCTTTCAGTAGCTGATAACCGAGTTCGATGTGCCAATCAACTCAATGAACTTGACTGCAACTTTCACAGAGTTGGCGGTGGCCAAATAGCGAGAGTTGGAGGTCGAGGTTCCATGAATAACCGAATTCGAAATAGCACGGAACAGGATATAAGGCACTTCATTTGTCAAAGAAGCCTGCAAATGCAAATCAAAGCACGAACCATTAGTTACCAAATTGTGAGGAATCCTAAAATCAACTGCAAGCTTTTCTCTCTTTCCCTTTTCCCTTACCAAAGCAACAGCAGCACTCGATGTATCCACAAATGTGGCATTCAATCTATTGGCAAGGAATTCGCCATAGGCTGCATTCTTAAGGTATATATCGGCAGTGGAGCCCCTCCCTCCGAAGACAATTGCCGGCGTGTTCTCTAAACAATTCGTCTTGTTTATCTCATTTACACATTCTTGCAACGTCAAATTCTGCATGCAATCAAACAGATTAATTAACAGTAAATATAGAATTTCGGTAATAGAGAACGGAGAAGTATCGAATCAGTGGCTACCTGCAGCTCAGAGGCAACCGTAAGCCAGTCAGAATCGACGGGAAGCCACAAAAGGTTCTGTGATGGGTTCCCGGCAGTATACAGTTTTACTTTCTGGAAATCTGCACTTCCCAAGGAATTGGCTCCTTTCTGTGGAAGATTGAAGTCTCCGAATTTGAGTTTCCCTCTCTTTGACGTGTTGCTCTGCGCCAAAAATACAAGCATAAATCACAAAACGTCAGTTGTAGTCGCACAAATTAAAGTTTAGCATATTTTGAACTAGTTTAATAGTACCTTCCATTCCCAATTTCCTGTGAAGGCAACAGACGCTGGCACAGCAACATCACCAAGACGCAACGAATCTCTAACACTTCCAGCACTCCCAAAATTAATGATTCCTCGGATGCTAACTAAATCGAACAGAACTTGGGTGCCTAGAACTACATTTGGCTAATATCCAAACAGAATTAAAAATCGGATTAGTTAATTAATTAAAAACAAGAGCTAACGTTAATTATACATGCACTTAAACGGTGATATTAAGAAGAGAGAGAAGGGTCCTTACAATTTCACCCCCTACGTTAACAACTACGACATCAACGCCCTTAATCTTTCCAATGTTGAATCTTCTTCCTAATTAATCAAAAACCAGAAAGTTAAAATTATTGCAATATCAAGCTGATCGATATATATAGACATATTATTTTTGCTTATTATTATATTTAATTAACGATAACCCACCCTAATTTAATTAATTAATTAACTAAGAGTGTCCATTGTTACAACTCAAATTAAGATTCAAAAAAGGATTTACCGACGACGTCAATGTAAGGTACAAGTGTGCTGGGAACAAAGAAACTAGAATTAAGAAGAGCGTCTTCGCTGGCAGAGGAAGTCACAACAATGCCTAAATAAGACACTGCATTGCCATTGATTTTCTTGGCAAGCCCAGGAAAAGGGCGTCTCACGCTCAACTGCATGGACTGCTGTGCCATGGCCAGTAGCACAAGCACCATCACAGCCAATTCAACTGCCAACATTTTACTTGGCAATCCAGCCAAGGCCATTGATTCCTGTGGAGAGAGCGAAAGCCAAGCACGAAGTGCAGAAATGAGGAGAGGGACAATTTAGAGTTGATGAATGTTGTTGCTTTGTGTGTTGTGGAGCGTTTTCATGGGGTTTTAGAGAAACTGAGATTCCAATATACCCTCCCATCAATGCGAAATGGCAATGCATACCTTACTTATTATTAATAATTTTCTTTAAAACATGTGAGGAAAATATTTATATTTATTTTTTTATTATTTTAATCAGTGTTCTGTTTTTAATATTATTTTTATTTTTTATTAAATTATTTCATTTTGATATTGATTGTGAATTTGATGAGTTAATTTTGTTGGGTAGATTTATTTTTTCTTATTGAACTTTTTTTCTTTTTAATTTTATCTTTTAATATTAAGTTAATTGATAATTAAATTTTATAATTTGTTTTATTTACTTTCTATTAGATTATTCTAATTTCATAACTTGAGAATAGTATTTAATAGGTTAACCCAAGTTGACTCATGTTGTTTCTTGTGTTTTTAAATTCAATTGTTTTTTAATTTTATCATTTAATATTGAATTAATTGAGAATTGAGTTTTGTAATATGTTTTGATTTGTTTTCTATATAGAGATATTAGTCTCGAGATCAGGGTCACATGTTTTGGTATTTTAACCCTGGATAAATTAAGTCATTTTTTTATTCTTTTCAAGAGGTTATCTCAGTTTCATGTATTTCAATTTTAAGTTTTGTTTTTACTAGGTTGTCCCTATCTCACGACTTAGGTTACGGGTTTGGCACATTACTCTAGTTAACTCGATTTTTTCTTTTTTTATTAACCTTTTTCCCTTAATTTCATCATTTAATATTGTATTTGATTGATAATTAGACTTAATGATTTATTTTGGTTTGATTTTTATGAAGTTATTCTAACCTTATGACCTGGAAATCATTGAGTTAATTGGAAATTAAGTTTTATAATTTATTTTTTATAAGGTTATCATAGTCTTATAACCTGATTTGATCCAAGTCAATCTAATATGTTGTTATTTTAATATTAAAAAAAATATAATCTTTAAAATTGTTTTGAATCAAACTATATTTTACAGGTCTTTTGAGTTATTTTTAGACTTGTAAAGTCAATCGGGTTATATCAAGTCAACTTCTATATGATTTAATTTTTTTCACTAAAAAAATATTAGCAATATTTGAATTTTTTTATGTTCAAAAAAAAATTTAACCCAACCTACAGCATAAAACAAGTCAATGAACGCATATAATCATAATTCATGTTGGTTGGTACCATAATTTTAAGTTATCGAGCTTGATTGATAGCTCGAGGAATTAAATCGGCTTATCTAAATATAATAATAGATAACATATAATTGAACAAATTTTTAATATATCTTTATTTTTTAAAATGAGTTTATCATATTCTAATATGATATCTCATTCTTCAATTGTCTTAATTATATTAGGTTATTTCATCCAATTCTATATCATAATATATTTTATTTAAAAAATTTTCTTTAACTATACAACCATATAATTCTTCTCTTTTTTTTTTCTTCTCACTAGTTTTTTGACTTTTTGTTTTTTATATATCAAAAGTGAATAATTCATGCTTTATAGCAAATTAAAAGTAAAAATGGTCATCGAGCTAGGTCATTAACCATGTGATACAGGTTGGACCTAAGCCAGTTTTTTAAAAAAGGAGGTTAGCTGGATCATTTATTAGCCCAATAAAATGAATTGGGTTAGGCCGCAATCCAACCCAACTCATAGACTTGGACCACTTAAAAGGCCCAGCCCAAACATAGATTTAAAGGCATATTTGGCACGCCCTGTTTTATCTTAAGAAAATAAAGGTTTGTTTGGCTCTTTAAGGGCTGTTTGACAAACACTCCCTTGATTAAATTTTTATGCTTATAATTTTAGGCTAAGGGTATGTTTGGCAAACAAACCATAAGTTTTTTTCTTTAATTTAAATCAGTCTATAGTTGTGTGTTTAGTTAAAAAGACCTTTAAAAAATCTTAAAACAATCTATCCCATGACCATTTTAAAATTATTTGTAGGCCCCTCGCATATATTTCTAGCAATTTTACCCAACATCAGACCGTAGAGTTATACTATAAAATATGAACTTGATATTAAAAATACCTGATTTTTCTCTAAAAATCTATGTTTTTATTTTTCAAAAACAAATAATTCTTTATTTTATAAATACAAAAATATGTTTCCTTTTGAGGATTTCACTTAATATTGAAGTTGTAAACTTATATTGTAAGATACTAACCTGATATTATAAATACTTGCTTTTCGCCAAAATTTTCAAAAATTCCAAAAATCTCTTGACAATTTTCTTCATTTCAAAATTAAATATATATATATATATTATGAAAAATAAAAAATTGCATTTTCATCATACTTTGAAAAATATAAAAAGCAAATTAATGGATATTATAACAAGTTTACGTTCATCTATTAAGATTTGACTAAAATTTCAAATAAAACCCCTTTTCTTTATATATATTTCTATTACTTTAGTATGAGGTTTTAACATGATAAGATAAGAATATCTTTACTAATGAAGATTTTTTTAAACCTTAGATATACTTTTATGGACTTTAGAATGACTAGGTGTTAATCTGATAAGATAAAGATCTCCTTATCGAATAAAGCTTTTCTTGAACCTTAAATAGATTAACGAATAAAAACACGACTTTGAATAAATATCAAAGTAGCTTATATCTAAAGATGCCTAAGGCTAGTATTTAGACTATGTCCAATTTAGTGTTTAGATTTTTAGGTTTTTATTTAAGTAACTCTTCAAGCACATTCAATTGTATTTCTTCAACATTATTCTTTTCTTGAAATCTTCCTATTTGCTCCACCTTTAATAATTTATCCAATTCTCTTAGGGCTTCATCTAGTCTTTAATAGAAATACACTAAGTGCTCTAGTTTTGAGAACCACATCAACCTTTAGTATTCCTCTATTATATGCATCATATCAATGTCTACAAAAGAAATATGTAAACAAAAAAGGATCCTAAAATGAATTAAATGTTTAATTTTTGGTTTCTTGACATAACCAAAAGATTGATGTTTTCTCCCTAGTGCAGAAGTGTCGAGATAATAAATAACTCGGCAAGAGCGGAGTTGAACCATATGGAGGTTAATTTATCTTCTTGTCTAAATAAAACATCATTGATAACATCAGAATTTGAACCAACCTTCCATATGAAAGTTCTAACAAATTATCTTAACTTTCTAGGAAAAAAATTGAGGTTATTTGGACTTCTAGAACTAGAGATATGGGCTGAATACTAAACAATGTTTGGGCTATAGAACAAATTCGAACTTCTATGTTGTTGCTAAGATTTAGACTTCCAAACAGCAGAATTGAGTCTTGACTTATGCATGAAAGTTTTAGAGCTATGTCTTAGCTTTCCATTAATATAAAACAGACCTAAATTTGAGATCTACAGCTCCAAATATGACCCACTTACCAAATAGTATTTCAATTTGGACTGTACTAGCATATTTTTTCTAAGTTTGACCCTCGTTTTGTTCTTTCAATCTCAATACTTCAACTGATCAATCAATCCTTTCATTTATAGGTCTGCATTTAGGATAAACATTTACCATAAATTAAAGTTACCTTATGGTATCGACTTGTTATTATAAAACATGCTTTATTTAAGAAGTTATTAATACTTCAAGTGCAAAATGATAATATAAAACCTTGATAAAAATACACTTTTAAGTAATAATCATTTCTGTACAAGTGTTTTTAAGACATCCATTATTCATCCATACTTCTTTAACAACTTTATCCAATTTAGTATACTTAAATCATTCAATTGTTGGATTAGTTTATCTATCTTGTTAATGATGTAATTAATGGTATTTATAATTGGTAACTTGTTGGTGTTTGGTCTTTGGCAATCCTTCTTGGTTGCTATAATGACTTGGACTTTTGCTGAAACTAAGATAGGGTATATTCATATATAGCAATCATCTTGTCACCCAAGTTCATAAGATTTAAGACTAAGTTCATGTCAAGTCTGCCCAGTAACATTACACGAGAAGTACCTTAAAGGTAGTTTATAGTTATTACATGTATGAGTGAGTTTACTAACTAATTGGTCACAAATGGTCTTTAACTATTCAGTGATCAACTACTAAAGGTCAATATGAGGCCTACAAGATGTGAAAATCATAGGGTAATACCATGTCACATCAAGATAATAACCATATCCAAGTTGACAATCCCCAAGAGTTTATTGGTTTTAAATTAGGTAACCATGTCTGAATTGGAGTTTTGTACATGAAGTTATGGCTTTTTAGTTTTTAGGCTTTCTATGTGTCTATTTGTGTTTCTAAAAAGTCAAAAACATATGTTAGTTATTATTTGTCTAATTTTTTACAAAAATCATTTATTTTGTTCTTAATTCTATCATTTTGATTTATCCTTAGACTTGTAAAGTTTTAAGTAAATAATGATCATTTAAATCATGTATGAGGATCTTTAACAAAATCTTAAAAAAAGAGTTTTTGACTTGGCCTTTAGGTACTTTACGCCTATATCTCCTTATTAGTAGTGAACTTTATTCCTTAATTTTATATCTCTAAAATGATAAGTGAATATGTATCTTTAAAGTGGTGGGTTATTTTAATATGTATCTCTTTAGTTTTGTACCTTAAAGTGGTGAGAAAAATTATCATTTATGTAAATGAATTATTTTTACTCTATATTCCTAATATTTAGGTATCATTTACTCTGAAGTCAATAGAACGACCCATATTATCCATTCTTGTTATTTATATTAGGTCTATATCATCATGATTAGTGGTGATGAACCCATTTGGATTGATGGAAACTTAAGGTATTACATAGGAACACTAAGAGTGTATATAAACACATTTATATAGTGCACTTATGACTTAAATGAGACCTATCTTTAGAAATGTCTAATATTATTTAATCCATTAGAATATAAATAAATGGTAGTTATTAAACTTTTCATGGCCAATAAGGTGGCTTCTCTCAATTAAATATACTAATTGTTAGTCCAATGTGACAAGTTTACTTGTGTTTTTTTTAAGACATAATTTTATCTTATAAAAAAATATTAAATCATATATGATTCACTAATTTACTAATCATTTAAATAATTTTCTAATCAATATACTACTAGTTAATCATTTCATATTCTAAAAAGGTGAAACTACATAATAAGAATTTAATCTTCATAGCAGGCATGTAGCAACTGTGGAACATCAATCATGGTAGGGGGGTTTTAAAACCTTAAGTCTTAAGAAAAGTTATATGCTCCATAGCAACACCACACAAATAAAAATATAGGTTTAGAGAGAGAGAGAGAGATTACAAAAATTAAAGTGCTTGAAAATAAGAAGAAGAAGTTATAAATAAAGAAATAAAATAAATAGTTTTGAAAATGCTAAAGAAAAAGATAACTAAAATTGCATATATAAAGCTAATCACCATTCATAATAAATATATAATCTATTATATATTTTACATAGTTTGCATCCTATCAAAATATGAAAATCTTAATCTTATACAATTATTGGTATTGGATAAAGAGATTTAATTGAATCATAATACAAATTAAACTCCTTGTCTATAGATATCAAATGAATTCTAAGTTAATCTTATAAATTCTGATTAATTATCTTTTATTAAGGACTCCTACCATGAATAAAAATAAGCTTTCTCATTCTTCCAATACTTTAAAAATCTTATGGTCGATCGATTTTCATTGGTCTAGTCAATTATAACTCATTGGTTTAGCATTGTCAATTCTTTTTTCTTTCATTTTTCATGAAAAATCATTGTTCTCATATGATATTTGTATGTATATTTTCATTTTCCCTGTAAACAATACTACCTATATCTCTTTACTTAAATAAATAAATATTTATCTATCATAATTATACTTAAAACCAATTGATAATTGAACAAAATGTCACATGAAAATATCATTATTTATCTAAAACCATCAAACATGTTTAAAACATGTCAAGTATGTCAATCATTTCAACTTCAACTCAGTTTTTATTTTGTTTATCTAAAACTATCAATCATTTCATATATACAGTGAAAATAATAAAATAAAATTATTTGAGAGTCTCTAGAGTCTTGTTAGATACATCTATATTTTTTTTTGGTGATCGATTTCTTGAGAATTTAATCTTCTTTAGCTTTTAATAATTTTTTAAAGGTTAAGTTGTCCCAAACCACAAGTTGTTCAGTTGTCTTGTCTCCAGTAGTAATCCACATAAACTATTAATAAGAAATATCATAAATCTCTATTTAAAAGAGAGATTGATATCTCTAGAGTACTAGCTCTTTATTTTATAACTTGCATGATTTTTCTATCTAATAGGGAACCTTATCTAAATAAAAGATATAACTTTCTATTTATATAAAAAATTAAAAAAGCCTATAAAATGACAAAATCAATTTTCTCCCTAAATAATATTTATATATTAATTCAGTACAATTTTAAAAATTAACTCATCAAGTCATTACTTGATTTTTCTAGTTCTAAAAATATAATCCTTGTTTTAATTATATTCCAATCGTTAATTTCTAAAATATATTTTAATCAAGTTGTATTTAATTAAATCATCACATTTTAATTTTTGACTAATAATTTTTAATATGTATGATCTATTAGATTCTTAATATGGTGGTTCAAATATAAATTATAATTATAATTAAATAAAATTAAATAAATTAAATAATTTAATTAAAAGAACAATTGCTTGCTCAAGTGCATGTTAGTTATAAGTATCCCTATACATCAATTTAAAAGACTAATTGCTTTATTTCAAAAAAAAATTATAATATATATCAGTCTCTACAACTCTAATAAATATCCAATATTTTAGAGAGTTTTAACTAGGAATATTTTAGGAATAATGTTTTGATGTAATAGAAATTTTATAATTATAACAACTTTATAATTTTCATTGCAAATTATTTTTGTTCAATAAGCTTTATGTTTATTCTAGATTTATATATCAAATATTAGATTAATTAATTTAATATTATATAAATATTAAAAATAAATTAAATTTTTATTAACACTAAATATATATTTTTATAAATTTAATAATATAATTGATCGGCTAAAAAAATAAATAAACTAATAAAAATCATAACAATATAAAGATCGAGTAACATGGCTCATGTACCATTAATTGCCATACATATATAATCGCTATCTGGAGAATAAATATTTAGTAATTACTATATTTTTAGTATAAAGGTAAATATTTTCTTTAATTATTGTATGCATGTATTTTCAGTATTTACTTGCTAGGAATTTGATTGTATGTACTTTTTTTACTTTATTTTTTTTAATGTATAGCGGTATTTTTTTAAAACAATTTACCAGTCTTTTTACTATAAATACTACAATTATAATTTTTTTTAGATTAACATGGGTGTCCGGGCCAGCTTGCGCGCACCACGACTAATCCCACAGGCCTTGAAATTAAAAACCATGTAAGCCTCCAGTAACTATTATATGAGCAACTAAGGACTTGAACCTGAGACTATAAAGAGAGCAAATCTCTTGATCCCAAGTTTTTACTACTTGGCTATCATCTAGATGATTTATAATTATAATTTATTTATTTTTCTTGTTGTTGTGCTGTTTTTTTCTTTTTTTTTTTGTGGTTACCGTCCTTTCTGCATGGTAAACCACGACATATTTCCACGTTTTAAAGGCGCCTGCAATACTTACAAAGCTGACAAAATTATTTATCACATCGAATAATGGGAACAAAATGGAGCACATGGAAGATAGACAGAGGATAATATTGCTAAATAATCTTTGAATATTCGAGGATATTCCATAAATAAAATTCATAAACTCCTTTTCTTTTTATTTTTTATAAATAGCGTTTGTCCTTTACGACATTTTATCCTCATCCTCCCAAACTTAGATATATATATATATATATTTAAGTGTTTTAAGGTAAAAAATATTTAATTATAACTTTTTTTATTATATTAAACTATTTAATATAAAAATTAATTATTTTGATGGTTCAAATCTTTTTTAATATTGATTTTTTTATCTAAATTGAAATCTAGCAATTCATTTTCTCTTCTTCATAAAAAAACTAGAAAATAAAAAAAATTAAGTTTGTTATCAAATTTATTTTGTAAAAATTATAGGATAGGGTTAACTTGTAACATAAAAAGATGAGGGATACAAATGAACTTTTTAAACTATTTGCAAGCCCACCACCTATTTTATTTTATTTTTTTTATTTTAGTCCTTTATTTTTTAATTCAACCCTTACATCTAATAAAACATATAATTGAACTCTAATTTTAACTCAAAATGACTCAATTTTGCAAAAAAGTAAATTTGAGGACTAAAGTAAAATTTTTGAAAAGATATATTATTATGATTCACAATAATATATGAGATAATGAAGAGTAATTGAATGAATAATTAAAAGTCCACACTATTAGAGTTATTCTTAATAAGATATGTAAAATGAGATATATTTTTCTCATAATCAATTTTGCTTTATTGTAAAACAACAACATACATGTTTTTTTTTTTAAAAAAATTCTAACACTTTATAACACATTTGTATTTTTGAAAGGTAGATCTAAATGTGTCTTTTGAGAATTTAAATTTTTGTCAGAATTTTCGGAAAACATCAAGTTGTTTTAATAAGACATTAATTAACAATGATAGGAATTTGTGATATTTTCTAATAAAATCCAGCTCTCGGGTACCTTCTCCCTACTTCAATTGGAAATTCTTGACAGGGTTGCCAATCAAAGGACAATTATTTCCATGAGTGGAGCCCTCCTCCTGCCTTCTTCCTTCCGGTCGCCACAAATTTTATCAAAAAAGTTTCCGTAGAGATTATTTTATTGTGATGATGGCAGACGATGCCTTCAGATCTCACTATTTGTTTTGGTGTGCTGTCCTTTTCTATTTTGTGGTTACCAGTCTGTCTGCTTGCTTCCGCCCCAGCGATTCCTGTCACTGAAGGTAGACCACAGACATATCTCCATGTTTTAAAGGCGCCTGCATTACCTCCGAAGCTGGCAACATTAACGGAGCACATGGAAGAGAGGCAGTGGATCATGTTGCGAAATAATCTTTGAATATTCGAGGATATTCCATAAATAAAATACATAAACTTTTTTTCTTTTCTTTTCTTTTCTTTTTCTTTGTTATAAAGAGCGTTTGTCCTTTCTGGCTTTTTTTTTTAGAAAAAAAGATTGAATTATAAATTAAAGCATTAAAGTAAAACTAACAGTTAAAATAATAGATAGTGATTTTAAATTTTATATAAATAAATTATTTTTATTTCTTATTATTTTAGGTTCATAAGTGATTAGTTTTTTTAGTTGTTTTAAATTTAATTTTAATACATAATTTTTTTTAGGAGAGATAAAGGATGCCAAATTTCAACTTAAAAACAAAAAGCGATTATTGTTGAAGATTCTAGCCACCAAAAAAATTAAAGTAAACTCGTAATAGAGATAGAGGATGTCAAATTTCAACTTAAAAATGATTGTTGATGAAAATTCCAACCATAAAAAAAATTAAAATTAGTATCAATAGGTTTCATTTCATGAGGATATACAAATTAATTATCCTATTTTAAAACACATAAGATAGTATAGAGCAAGTAAGGGGTCAATCCCACGTGTAAGTTTCAAGTCAAATTATTATGTTGTACGTTATGTAATTGGGGGGATTTGATTTGTGATTTTCTAAACTATTGAAACAATTAAACTAGCAAAAAAAATCAATTAAAACAAAAATTTATCAAGAAAATAAACCTTGGTCGCAAGCACACATCCACCAACGAAAGTTAGAATCGATCCTTGAAACTAAAATTGCAGTTTATGTTCTAAAATTTTATCTTTTCTTAAAATTTATTAATTAACGGATTCACCGTATAATTAATCATAACCAACAAACAATCAAAGTGTCTGCACTAATAATTCAATTTAATGGCAGCTTTAAGAATTAGATAATTTCATAAAGATTAACATACAAGCTATTTGCAGCTTGTGCCACTTTATTCAAATGTTCTCTCTAAGTTCAATAACGTAGTTCCACCATAATTATCAAGCTTAGTTGCTTCGCAAGTTTATGTATCACAACTCTAGTTTTGATATTAAACTTAGTAATAGATTGTTCATGATAATAACTTAGAGTCCGCTCTAGCAATTATCAACAACAATCATAGAAAATATGCATAGAAAAATAATTATACTCATTCATAACATAAACTGAAAATAAAAGGAAGAATAACTCATGATTTTTGAAATTCAAAGGTTTGTTGTGTCCTTATAACCAAGAAAAGAGCTTAGCCTTGCATAACTATTAAACAACTACTCCTAAAGAATGAAGAATGCATAATTTTTAGTTTCTTAGAGGAGGGGGGGTGTTTTTCTCCTCTTGGATAAATTGTTGATATAAAAACTTGGATATCAATTTAGAAGCTTCGGAACATAATTTGGACTTGTTTCTTTACGAAACCTATTTGCTAGCAGAAATCAGTTGTCATCTTTAAAAAATCATATCTTCCTAATATAACATCTTTTTTGGCTAAAATTAGGAGTGTTAATAGAGCTTTGAGTCAGGAATAAAAAACAATTGAGTTTGAACCGATTCAACTTCTATAGCTCTAGATATTGAATTTTGAATGGACAAAGGTCAACAGTGGCAGAATGCGAGATTTGACTTTGAAGGATATGATATCCATAATCTTTCACTTTTTATTTTTCTTGCATTACATTTTCAGAAAGGTATGGATGTTAGCTTTTTAGTGTCACTGGAATCACTTCATTTCGATCTCTAGAACTCACGCTCTGCACAAGACATCAACTAAACATCAAATTTGCCAATTATTTCAAATTTACTCCTTTTTGTATTTTTCATCCAAAAGTGCCTCCAAAACATAAAACAAAGAATATCAAGGCATTTTACATATAAAATATGGACAAATCATTGGGTGAATATGGGTGAAACTATCGAATAATATGGTTACATCAAATACCCCCACACTTAGCTCTTGTTTGTCTTTGAGAAAGGATAAAAAAATTAAATTGAAAATAACTATGATCAATCTCTTAATCTCTTATCAATGTCTAAGAGGACACGTATTATAAATAAAAATATAATAAAAAAGGATAAAAAATAAATTTTCATGAATTTGTTTACATGCAAACTCCAAAACTTAATCAATCATCGGGATTTAAATGAAATCTAAGCCATGCCGAAGTGATAGGTCCTCTCATTGATATACACTCTAACACTCATATGTTTAGGGTTTATGTGTTTAAATCTCTCAAATTCAATCAAAGAGTATGTTTTACCATAAGCTTGCTTTTCAATCTCATATCCATTACTAACATATTACAAACAATGCATGAATCAAAAGGTTTTATTTTCTGGTTGTAATGAGACTAAGGTTAAGGTGAGGTAAAAGAGAGTTAAAGAAAAGGTTCAAATCAAAGAAAGTAGAGCATTCTGAAAAATGATATTTCAAACAAGATATTCCATCAAAGTTCATAAATTTTTCATCTTTAATCACCAATGCTTAACTCCTTTTGATTTCAAGGTCTTTTAACATAAAATCATAAGAACATAAAGGAATATTATGTTTTTTTTTGTTGTAATTTTGCCCATCTTTTCATCAAGCATCACTTCTTCTTTCTTTTCACATAATTTTCAACCATAATTCCATGAAATATCAAAAGTATATGCTCTACAAATCATTGGCCAAGGAAAAAAAAAACATATATAAAGTTAAGGCTTATGCATGGATAAAACAAAGAAAAGATAAACAAGCTCTAAAGGGGTTCACTAAGGATAATATGCTTTAGGTTGACTTTTTGGTTTAAGTGATTGAAATTTCTAATGCCTTTATCATCTTCATGTATATTTGTAATGGAATATAATCTCAATAAGATATGAAGCAAGTTCTAGAGATACATATCATTGAAAGAATGTAAACTCAAAGAATATAATGTTAAAGGCTTAAAAGCTTGCATTGGTATAACACTATATAGTCAACATGACATATTCTGAAAGTCAATCCTTAAACCAATTAAACCTTAAAATCTTCATGCATACTTCATTTGATTTATATATTTATCTATCTCAATTAATTCTCATATATAATACTCATATTCTCAAAAACCAATAAGAGTTAAAAAGATCAAACACAATTTTTTTTAGAACAACAAAGAAAACTAAAATAAAAAAAACCAAAATTCTCATAAGACCCCCATACTTAAAACACAACATTGTCCTCAATGTTGAAATAAAAACAAAGGAATATAAGAGAATGATAGAAAATAAATTAAAATGTGAAAAAATAAAAGATAAGGGAAAAGAAAGCAAATTTGATTTTTTTTTTGTGCTAGGTTGCCTCTTAGTAAGTGTTTTTATTTTATGTCATTGGCTTGACATGTGACATGCTCATTCTTTATATATTGGTCCAGCTAACTCTATAAAAGCGGTGAGTTCTGCCATCCAGCCTTCATAGAAAGGTTTCAAATGATGCCTATTGACCTTGAGTATTTTATCGGTTTCTAAACTTATAATTTCAACTGTGCTATAAGAAAAATATTAGAAACAACAAATGGTCCAATTCAACGAGAGCACAATTTTCCAAGAAAAAATTTCAAATGCGAATGATAAAGAAAGTCTTTGTCTCTAACATTAAACTCTTTTCTTGTAATCATTCGGTCATGGAGACTCTTAGTCTTTTCTTTGTAAATCCTTGCATTCTCATAAGCATCATTTTATATTTCTCTTAACATACTTCCAGTGTTTTTAGGCACCAAAAAGATTGGCACCACCCATTCACTATTTGTGATAGGGTAAATGACTTATGCATCATGAAGGATAATTTGTAGAGCTTTTAAGTCATGCACGTTTTGAGGAACATATATATGACTTTCCTTCTCTTTTATCTTGGTAAAATCATAGTCATAGCTTAAAGCTATGCTTAATCCATCATCGCTATCAAAATCACAAACTTGCTGCACATACTTATCAACTTGGTCATAACATGTGATAGAATAAACATTGCTATAAGGATATGTCATTTCATCATGAAAATTAAATTCATTTTTTTTATCTCCTACCTCAATAGACAAGGTATCCTTACCACAATCAATCTTTGTATTGGTAGTTTTCAAGAATGGTCTCTTAAACGATATAAGAGTGTTGTTTGATGAATCATAAGAATCATGTTCCATATCAAGAATATAAAAATCACATGGAATAACCAAACTATCAATCTTGACTAGGACATCCTCTATCACACCAAGTGGGTAAACAAAACTAAGATTCGCAAGTTGCATTACAATGCTAGTTTTATTCAAAGGTTAAGAGAATCATAAACATGTTTGGGCATATCATCAATTCAATTTCTATCTCTTCTTCTTCCTCTATCTCAATTTGTTTCAACCTTTTCTCTTTAAGTTCTTTTCCACTTCGTAGTATGATTGCACTTACATTCTCTATTGGATTCAATACTTAAGAGGGCAATTTTCCGTTCATTTATGCTTTTAATTTCCCTATATTTGAAACTACTTACTCCATTTGCTTTTTCAAGTTGTGAATACTTGACCTTGTTTCCTATTAAAAAGACATGACATTTTCTTACATGGTAACAATATTAGAAGCCAAAGTTTTCATCATCTCATGAAAATCATCATTGGATGACGACCTCATAACATTGGAGTTTGTGAAGGGAGAGAGTTATCTTGCTTGATAATTTTGTTAGGGATGGAACTGTCAGCCCTGATTGCCTTGTTGGGATAGGTTGCCATAACATAAGTTGGGATAATCTCTCCATCTAGGATTATACATGTTGGAAAAAGGATCATATTTACTATGGGGCTGCCTGTTGAATGCTTTATCAATTGCATGAGTTTGTTTAATGTAATCTTCTTGCATTGTTGGACATATATCTGAAGCATGTCCTTATAAGAAGCATATGCTACAAACTTTCACTTGCTGTATATTTTTATAAGCCAAAGAATGCACAAGAGAAGTAAGATCATTAACTTTATTTTCAAGGTTAGAAATACTTACCCCATTTACTCATTTGTTGGAGAAATGTCCATGAGTGTCAAACTGTTTTAAGTTGGCTGCCATGTTTGAGATCAATTGGCATGTAGCCTCAGGTGTCTTATCTATTAATATCCCTCCACTTGCAACATCAATGATACTACAGTCAGTAGGCATCAATCCTTCATAGAAATATTGAATGAGTAGCTGATCAAGTATTTGATGATGAGGACATTAAATGCAGAGTTGCTCAAATCTTTCCCAATATTCAGAGAATGTCTCTCCATGAGATTGCTGAATCCCATATATTTCTTTTCTTATGTTGGCAATTCGAGATGCTGAAAAATACTTTTTTAAAAAAATCTTCTTCATGGCATTCCAAGTTCTAATAGAACCTAGGAGAATAGAGAAAACCCATGTCTTTGCTACCCCTTTTAAAAAGAAAGGGAAAGCTTTCAACTTAACCTGTTCTTTGTCAACTCCATTCAGTTTCATGCCAATGCAAACCATATGGAACTCCTTGAGATGAGTATGAGGATCTTCACCTGCAAGACCATTGAATATTGCTAGCAAATGTATAAAACCAGATTTGAGCTTAAAGTTTACATTATTATCGATTTTTATGCACAATGATTGATTTTCAACGTTAGGAGTAGCAAGCTCCTTAAGTGTTTGTTGTCATGCAATAGCCATGGTGCTGAGGTGAGCTTCCTTGCGTAACCTGCATAAAGTTTTTGCTATTTTGAGATCCAATTGCACTTGAATTTGATTAGTAGAACGCGTTACTGGCATAAATTATCAAAAAAACTAAAAAGAAATCAACCACACAAGAGATAAAAAACAATGCAAATTGTACGAAAATCCTACACTAGAAAACTAAAATTGCCTAAAAACCTTAGAAAATAGTGGAATTTGACCTTGATAGGGTGGGGCTAGTATTATATTTCTAGTCTTGTTCATAACATCGTTTTCCTTCAGGAAAAGAAAAGACAAAACCTAATTCCATAAACAATTTTGTTTTGAACAGTACCGCTACCGCAAATGAACAGTACCGCCACAAGCAAAAATTCTATTTCACTTTTTTTTCTTCCAGAAATATAAATAACAATCACAATAACTAAAAATAATAGTACAAGCACAAGAATCAACTAAAATTACTTCCCCGGCAACAACGCCAAAATTTGTTGCAATGTCTCGGTTGCACAAATTAATTACCCTAGCTTAAAACACATAAGATAATATAAAGCAAGCAAGGGGTCGATCCCACGAGGAAGTTTCAAGTCAAATTATTATGTTGTACGTTATGTAATTGGAGGGATTTGGTTTGTGATTTTCTAAACTATTGCAATAATTAAACTAGCAAACAAAATCAATTAAAACCAAAATTTATCAAGAAAACAAACCTTGGTCGCAAGCACACATCCACCAACGGAAGTTAGAACCGATCCTTGAAACTAAAATTGCAGTTTATGTTCTAAAATTTGATCTTTTCTTAACATTCATTAATTAACGGACCTACTATATAACTAATTTGAACCAACAAACAATCAAAGTGTTCGCACTAATGATTCAATTTAATAACAACTTTAAAAACTAGATAATTTCATCAAGATTAACGTACAAGCTGTCCGCAGCTTGTGTCACTTTGTTCAAATGTTTTCCCTAAGTTCAATAATATAGTTCCGCCACAATTATCAAGCTTTGTTGCTTCCCAAGTTCATATATCACATCTCCGGTTTTGATATGAAACTTATCAATAAATTGTTCACAATAATAACTTAGAGTCCGCTCTAGCATTAGCAATAACAATCATAGAAAATATGTATAGGAAGACAATCATACTCATTCATGATATAAACTGAAGAAAAAAGAAATAATAAATCTCATGATTCTTGAAATCCGAAGGTTTGTTGTGTCCTTGCAACCAAGAAAAGAGCTTAGCCTTGCATAACTATTGAACAACTACTCCTAAAGAATGAAGAATGCATAATTTTTAGTTTTTTAGAGGAGGGGGGCATTTTTCTCCTCTTGGATGGCTGACCCCCTTCTCTTTTCTCATTCTTTTTATATCCTAGGAAACCCTAATCTCTATTTTACAAAATAGTCCTCCCTTAAGTTAGTAGTTTATATTTAAGTACTTTAATAACTATTTTCTCTAAAAAGGAGACATAGCCTTGCATCAAGCTCTAACTTAGAGGAGCTAAATTGCTGATATAAAAACTTGGATGTTGGTTTAGAAGCTTCAAAACGTAATTTGGACTTGTTTCTTCACGAAACCTATTTGTTAGTAGAATTCAGTTGTCATCTTTAAAAAATCATATCTCCCTCATATGACATTATTTTTGGCTAAAATTTGGCGTGTTCATATACATTTGAGCCAGGAATTCAAAAAAATTAAGTTTGTACAATTGGACTTCTATAGCTCCAGATATTGAATTTTGAATGGACAAAAGTCAATAGTGGCAGAATGCGGGATTTAACTTTGAACGATGTGATTTCCATGATCTTTCTCTTTTTATTTTTCTTGCATTACATTTATAAAAAAGTATGGATGTTAGATTTTTATTTCCACTGGAATCACTTCATTTTGATCTCTAGAACTCACGCTTTGTAGAAAACATCAACTGAACATCAAATCTGCCAATTATCTCCAAATTACTTCTTTTTGCATTTTTCATCCAAAAGTGCCTTGAAAACATAAAACAAAGAATATCAAGGTATTTTACATATAAAACATGGACAAAACATTAGGTAAATATGGGTAAAACTATCGAATAATATGATTAAATTAGGATAGTTTTGCTTAGAATTTTTTTTCCTTCTCCCTATTAAAGGACATGGATCTGCCCATGATATTGTTTTTTGGTTTAAGTTGATTTTGTTTTTTTAAGTTTTTTATTTGTTTTATGATAGTGATAAGTTTATAAAGATGTTTAGGGTCAAAATGAGATTTTAAGCAAAAAAACCAAAGTTTTATTTTTTGACGACCTATGGTTGCTAAATTCTACAAAAGTAGATGTTTGTCTATTGTTATTGTCAATGCATTATTGACTCATGTTGTTTGGTCTTTTAAAAAATTAGAAAAATAAACTCTTGTGCTTAGGCTCCTTTTGGTTTTTTTTTCCATTTTATATTTGGGTTAAAAAAACTTATAAAAAAAATCATTGAACCCAATTAAGTCTATGAACCAGTTCATAGATTTATCAAGTTAATTCATAACATTTAGACTATTATTTATTTTTATTTTTTATTTTGGTTTCATGCTTTTATAGGGGAAAAAAACTATTTCATCCTTCTTTTTAATGATGTACTTTTATTATCTTAGCACTATGTTCTTATCACGATTTTTTACTTCCAAAATAAATATTTGATACAAAAAAGTTATAATGTAATTTATTGTCATATAATTAAATGAAAAATAATCTCTAAAAAAACAAAATATTAAATCTGGTGATGTTCGTGACTTGCATTGTTAGTTTTCTTTGTTGACTTAAGTTCATTTAGTTTTTTATATAAAAGAAATGCTTTTTTTAATAGATTTTAACCTTCAATATTGAGTTAATTCTGGATTAAACTTTCCAATTTATTTTTCAAGATTATCCCCATGTATTTCATTGGTCATTGATTGATATTTAAAAGTGTAGAAATGAGATTTCATCCACACAAGAGCATGAGTCCTATCCACCATGTCCACCAGCAGCACTACTCAATATTTTAGACATATCTCGAGCTGTAGTGATCCAAATGATCTAAACTTTGGTGGGTGGAAGGAAACAACAATATCCAACAATGTTTATGAAGAACACTTTGCCAAATTCTAATTCCATCAATGTCAATTCAGCCATCCAAAGTGCTTGAGTGATGTTATCCATCAAGTCCACTAATCAATAGTTGGCCACTACATCAATTATCAATTACCACATGAATAGTTCTGAATTTTAGCCTATAAAATGAGGCATTTGCCATTCATTTGGGCATCTTGTTTTTCATATCAAGATCATGTTCTTGCTCTTTCTCTTTATATTGTTGTAATGCTTAAGTTTTGCTTTTATTAATCTCTTGTTCATGCTTTTCATTTCCTTTACTATACTTAGTTAACTTATATCATGTTTATGTTCTTATATTGTTTCTTTAAGTTTTTCTCCTTCATAATGTCTAGCTAAGTTAATTATGTCAAGGTGAAAAGGTTTCACTAATGGTGTTAGGATAAATAAATATAAACTCAATATGGACTTTAATGCTTATATCCTAAACAACTTGCTATTAACATGTCTTATCATTTTTATCTTATTAATTCTTAATACCTTGTTAAATGGTTAATCTAGATTTGTGTTGTGTAACAATTGGTACATTAAATACTTGATCCTTTGTAGTATTCGACCGACATAGTTATTATGAGAGGAACTTGATTTGTTGTCAACATAAGTTAGCATTATGAATACTTAATAAAATTTATAAGTATGGTGTTATGTAAATAAGATGATTAATATAATCATGTTGATAATTAATGAAGAGTTTATACCTTACTTATCTCTAAATACTATTAGTGTATCCTCTAACCTTGACATTTGTTTTTATCATTGTATAATCTTCACATTAATTTTACATCTCAAAGTCCTCTTTAACTCCTCTTCACCACCACCATCATCATTGTTGCTGTTGTTTTTATTTATTATTTATATAGTTGTTGTTGTTGTTTTTATTTATAATTTATATAGTTAACCTCTATGTGGTTTGACCCTAGTCTTACCGGGTTATTTATTACTTTGACACTCCTACATTTGGGATAAGACATCAACTCTTTGATCGTGTCAGTTAACTCTTATCTTATTTATATTTTGTTTATCTATTTTTCTTTCTTTCATTATGTCTAGCTAAGTTTATTATGTCAAGGTGAAAAGGTTACACTAATAGTGTAAGAATCAGTATAGTATAAACTTAATATGGACTTTACTATTTAATACTAACATGTTTTATATTTGTTATCTTGTTCACTCTTTAATACTTTGCTTGTTAAATGATTAATCTTGATTTATGTTGTATAATAATTGGTACAACAAATGCTTGGCACTTTCATAGCGTATACTGTATGGTATAACCGACACCTGAGCTACGAAAGGAACTTGATTTGTTGTTAACATAAGTTATAATCATGAATGCTTGATAAAATTTACAAGTATTAGCGTTAATCAAATAAGATGATTAATGTAATCATGTTAACAATCTATAATATGATTGAAACCTTCTTTGTGTATGGTTTCCAATTGAATAATAAGAGTTTATACTATACTTGTTTGACATACTATTAGTGGAACCTCTAACCTTGACATTTGTTATTATCATTGTTTAATCCTTACGTTAATTTTCCATCTCAAAGTTCTCATCAACTTTTCTTCTTCTTCTTCTTCTTCTTTATTATTGTTATTGTTACTACTACTACTACTACTACTACTACTACTACTACTAGTATTATTATTATTATTGCTACTATTATTCTTGTTATTGTTACTATTGTTGTTGTTTATAATTTGTACAATTAACCTCCCTATGATTCGACCTCAGTCTTGCCGAGTTATTTATTACTTTGACGCTCTTGCACTTGGGAGAAAACATCAATCTTTTAGTCGTGTCAAGTTTTTGGTGCCGTTGCCGGGGAGGTAAGTTTTGTATAAATTATAATATTTATTTTATTTTCTCTTTTCACTTTTCTTGTATATAACTTTGTTTCTTTTCTCTTGTTTTCTTTTTTCTTTTATTCTATTCCTACATGTGCATGAGAGTGTGGTCACATACATCAAGTGGTAGACTTTGTAGGGTATCCTCATCATTTTCAGAAAATATAGCCGAAAAAGATAATCTATCACTTCATAATGAGAATAATGAGAATAACCGTGCTAGAACACTTAGAGACCATATGAATCCCACAAGAATAAGTGCACCATCATTAATTGTTTTTTCTCCCGATGCATCTTATTTTAATTTTAATCCAGACATTATTAAACTTTTACCTTCTTTTTATGACTTAGAATTGGAAAATCCACTCTTGCATTTAAGGGAATTTGAGGAGGTCTACAACACATATAATAATTTAAATTGTAGCATGAACACCATCATATTAAAGCTTTTTTCTTTTTTATTAAAAGATAAAGCTAAAACATGGCTATAAAATTTGAGACCAGGATCCATTCGTGCTTGGGATGAAATGTAACAACAGTTTTTGAAGAAGTTTTTCCCATCTCACAAAACAAACTCTTTCAAAAGACAAATCACCATTTTCACTAGAAAACCAAAAGAAACATTTTACCAATGTTAGGATTGGTATCGAGAATTGCTTAGTACTTGCCCTCATCATGGTTTTGAAACATGGAGATTGGTTTCATATTTCTATGAAGGGTTGACACCTAGAGATAGACAAATGGTTGAATTGATGTGCAATGAAACTTTTGAAGATAAAGATCCTGATGAAGCAATGGAGTACTTAGACTTGTTAGCTGAAAATGCTCAAAATTGAGACACCGCGGGTACTTATGAGGCACCGAGTAAAACTCAACCTCATACATCTAGTGGAGGTATGTACGTGTTGCGATGTCATGGTCGCACAAATTAATTACCCTAGCTTAAAACACAACACATAAGATAGTATATAGCAAGTAAGGGGTCGATCCTATAAGGAAGATTTAGTTCATATTTTTATGCTATACGTTATGCAATTGGGGGGTTTTGATTTGTGATGATCTAAACTATGGAAGAAATTAAACTAGCGAACAAAATCAATTGAAATCAAATTTATCAAGAAAACAAACCTTGGTTGCAAGCACACATTCACTAACAAAAATTAGAACCGATCCTTGAAACAAAACTACAATTTATATTCTGAATTTTTATCTTTTCTAAAAAACTATCATTGCATGAAATATTCAAACTCTGACTTAGAGGTGCTAAATTACTGATATAAAAATTTTGATGATGGTTTAGATGCTTCAAAACATAATTTGGACTCATTTCTTCACGAAACCTGATTGTTGGCAGAATTTAGTTGTCATCTTTGAAAAATCATATCTCCCTCATCTAACGTCCTTTTTGGTTGAAATTTGGAGCTTTTACCAACCTTTTAGTGAGGAATCCAAAAAAATTGATTTTGCATAAATTGGACTTCTATAGCTCTAGATATTGAATTTTGAATAGACAAAGGTCAATAGTGGCAGAATGCGAGATTTCACTTTGAAGGATGTGATTTCCATGATCTTTCTCTTTTTATTTTTCTTGCATTACATTTCCAAAAATTTATGGATGTTAGCTTTTTAGTTCCATTAGAATCACTTCATTTCAATTTCTAGAACTCACGCTCTGCACAAAACATAGACTGATCATCAAATTTGCCAATTATCTCCAATTTACTCCTTTTTGCATTTTTCATCCAAAAGTGCCTTAAAAACATAAAACAAAGAATATAAAGGCATTTTACATATAAAACATGGACAAAACATTAGGTAAATATAGGTGAAACTATCGAATAATATGATTACATCAAATACCCCCACACTTAGCTCTTGCTTGTCCTCAAGAAAGGATAAATAAAATTAAATTGAAAATAAACATGATCAGTCTCTTAATCTCGCATCAATGTCCAAGAGTACAAACATTATAAATAAGAATATAATAAAAAAGGATAAAATAAAAAAACTTCAAAATTCAATCAATCTTCGGGATTTAAATGAAATCTATGTCATGCCAAAGTGATAGGTCCTCTCATTCATATACACTCCAACACTCATGTGTTTAGGGTTTATGTGTTTAAATCTCTCAAATTCAATCAAAGAATATGTTCTACCATAAGCTTGCTTTTCAATCTCATCTCCATTAATAACATATTACAAACAATGCATGAATCAAAAGGTTTTATTTTCTGGTTGTAATGGGACTAAGGTTAAGGTGAGGTAAAAGAGAGTAAAAGAAAAGGTTCAAATCAAAGAAAGTAGAGCATTCTGAAAAATGATATTTCAAACAAGATATTCTATCAAAGTTCATAAATTTTTCATCTTTAATCACCAATGCTTAACTCCTTTTGATTTTAAGCTCTTTTAACATAAAATCTTAAGAATATAAAGGAACTTTTTTTTCTTTTTTTTTTGTAATTTTGCCCATCTTTTCATCAAACATCGCTTCTTCTGTCTTTTCACATAATTTCCAACCATAATTCCATGAAGTATCACAAGTATATGATCTACTAATCCTTGGCCAGGGGAAAAGGAAAATATATATAAAGTTAAGGCTTATACATGGATAATATGTTTTAGGTTGGCTTTTTGATTCAAGTGATTTAAAATTTCTAATGCCTTTATCATCTTCATGTATATTTGTAATGGAATATAATCTCAATAAGATATGAAGCAAGTTTTAGAGATACATATCATTGAAAGAATGCACACTCAAAGAATACAATGTTGAAGACTCAAAAATTTATAGTGGTATAACACTATAAAGTCAACATGGCATATTCTCAAAGTCAATTCCTAAACCAATTGAACCTTACAATTTGCATGTATACTCTTTTATTTCATTTATATCTTCATCTATTTCAATTAATTCTCATTCATAATACTCATATTCTCAAAAACCAATAGGAGTTAAAAAGATCAAATACAATTTTTTTTTAGAACAACAAAAAAAACTAAAATAAGAAAATAAAAATTCTCCTAACCCCCCACACTTAAAACACACCATTGTCCTCAATGTTGAAATAAAAGCAAAGGAACATAAGAGAATGACAAAAAATAAATTAAAATATAAAAAAAATAAAAGATAAGGAAAAAGAAAGCAAATCTGATTTTTTTTGTGTGCTGGGTTGCCTCCCAGTAAGCGCTTTTGTTTTATGTCATTGGCTTGACATGTGGCATGCTTATTCTTCATAGATTGGTTCAGCTAACTCTACAAAAGCAGTGAGTTGTGCTGTCCAACCTTTATAGAAAGGTTTCAAACGATGTCCATTGACCTTGAGTACTTTGCTGATTTCTAAACTTGTAATTTCAACTGCATCATAAGGAAAGATATTAGAAACAATAAAGGGTCCAATCCAACGAGAGCGTAATTTTCCAGGAAAAAGTTTTAAACGCAAATGATAAAGAAGGACTTTGTCTCCAACATGAAATTCCTTGTAAGCATTCGATCATGAAGATTTTTAGTCTTTTCTTTGTAAATCCTTGCATTCTCGTAAGCATCATTTCAAATTTCTTCCAACTCTTGCAGTTGCAATTTTCTTACAATCCCAGCAGAGCATCATAATCCATGTTACATTGTTTAATGGCCTAAAAAGCTTTGTGTTCAAGCTCCACCAGTAGATGACATGCTTTCCCATAAATCATTCTATAAGGTGACATTCCTATAGGTGATTTATAAGCAGTCCTATAAGCCTAAAGTGCATCTCTAAAGCGTAGACTCCAATCTCATCGGTTAGGTTGCACTGTTTTCTCTAAAATGGACTTGATTTCTCGATTGGAAATATCAGCTTGGCCATTTATTTGCGGATGATATGCTGTGGAAGTTCAATGAGTCACATGATATTTACATAGCAATGCTTTCATGGAACGATTGCAAAAATGAGTGCCACGATCATTAATGATAGCTTTAGGGATGCCAAACCTATCAAATATGTAAGTCCTGACAAAATCTAAAACAACCTTAGCATCGTTAGTTCATATGGCATTCGCCTCAATCCATTTAGACACATAATCAACAGCAAGAAGAATATAAAGATTTCCAAAAGAAGAAGGAAATGGACCCATAAAGTCAATACCCTAAACATAAAAAATTTCACTTACAAGAATATTTGTTAAAGGCATTTGATTTTTATGAGTGATATCACCTGTTCTTTGGCATTTTTCACATGATTTGCAGAAGTGATATGCATTTTTAAAAATAGAAGGCCAATAGAAACCACTTTCAAGTACTTTATGGGCCGCTCTTTTTGCTCCAAAATGTCCACCACAAGAATGAGAATGACAAAAAATGAGAATGGAATGAAATTCTTCCTGTGGTACACATCTCCTTACTATTGGATCCACACAAAATTTCCACAAGTAAGGAGTGTCCTAAAAATAATATTTAGCACTAGCTCGTAACTTGTCCTTTTGGGATGTAGACAAACCTGGAAGGAATTCTTTGGTGACTAAATAGTTCACCAAATCAGCATACCATGGTCTTGTAGAGGAATGTAGCATATACAATTATTCATCAAGAAATGTTTCTCTTATTATTTCGGTTGGAATATCCTCGATCTTTAGTCGACTTAAGTGATCAGCCACATGGTTTTCGACACCTTTTTTTTGTCTTTAATCTCAAGATCGAATTCTTGTAAAAGGAAGATCCACCTAATCAATCTTGGTTTAGACTCCTTCTTCTTCAAAAGATACCTGAGAGCTGCATGGTCAGTAAAAACAATGACTTTTGTACCAAGTAGATATGACCTGAATTTTTCAAGAGCAAACACCATTGCAAAAAGTTCCTTTTCAGTTGTATAGTAATTGCATTGTGCTCCATCCAACATGCGAGAAGCGTAGGCGATAACATGCAAATTCTTCCCAATTCTTTGCCCAAACACAACGCCTACCGCATAGTCACTTGCATTACACATTATCTCAAAAGGTTCATCCCAATTTGGTGGTTGGATGATAGGGGCAGTTGTGACATATCTCTTAAGCTCACCATGGGTATTTTTACAAGCTTGATCAAACACAAAATCCACTTCTTTGGCTAATAGTCTGCACAAGGGTGCTATAATCTTTGATAAGGCATCGATAAAAACCTGCATGACCTACAAAAGAATGAACTTCCCTCACGCATGAGGGGTAAGGCAATGATGAAATAACATCTATCTTAGCTTTATCAACTTGTAATCCACGTGAAGACACAACATGCCCAAGAACTATTCCTTATTCTACCATAAAATAACACTTTTCATAGTTCAAGACAGGGTTTGTTTCAATGCACCTTTTTAGGATCAAAGATAAATTTTCTAGACATTTATCAAAAGAATCACCATACACCGTGAAATCATCCATAAAAACCTCGATTATTCTTTCAATATAGTTAGAAAAAAATACTCATCATGCATCTTTGAAAAGTTGCAGGAGCATTACAAAGACTAAAAGACATTCTCCTATATGCATATGTACCAAATGTACATGTAAATGTAGTTTTTTCTTGATCCTCGGGATTAATAACAAATTGATTTTATCCACTATATCCATCAAGAAAGCAATAAAAAGACTTACCTACTAGGCGTTCAAGCATTTGATCTATGAATGGTAATGAAAAATGATCTTTGCGTGTAGAAAAATTGAGCTTTCTGTAATCAACACACGTTCTCTATCCACTCGAGATGCGAGTAGAAATGAGCTCCTCATTTTTGTTTTTCACCAATGTGATTCTTGTCTTTTTAGGCACCACATGGATTGGCACCACTCATTTACTGTTAGTGATGAGGTAAATGACTCCTGTATCTAACAGTTTTAAAATTTCAGCTTTCACTACCTCCATCATAGATGGGTTCAACCTCCTTTGCATTTCCCTTGTTGGTTTAGCGTTGTCCTCCAATAGTATATGATGCATACATATTGAGGGACTAATGCCCTTGATGTCAGCTAAAGTACATCCAATGGCCGTCTTGTGATCACACAACAACTTTATAAGTTTTTCCTCTTGTATACTTGTCAAACCTTTTGCTATGATAACAGGAAGTGTATTGTTGTCACTAATGAATACGTACTTCAAATTATCAGGTGAAGGTTTTAATTCTAACTCGGGGGCCTGTAAAATAGATGGCAAAAGCTTTTTATGTGAGAGTAATAAATCAATAAAGACCTTACCATGAGGAACGATTTGTAAAGCTTGTAAGGCCAATACTGAGTCGTGCATGTTTTGGGGAACACATATGTGCCTCTCCATC
Source organism: Populus ilicifolia (assembly GCA_015708895.1). NCBI lineage: Eukaryota > Viridiplantae > Streptophyta > Magnoliopsida > Malpighiales > Salicaceae > Populus > Populus ilicifolia. The sequence continues at coordinate 142,433 of SRLM01000550.1, forward strand.
TCTTCTATCTTGGTGAAATCATAGCCATAACTCAAAGCTATGCTTAATCCATCTTCACAATCTAAATCACGAACTTGCTGCACACACTTATTAACTTGGTCATAACATGTGATATAATAAACATTGTTATAAAGATATTTCATTGCATCATGAAAATTGAATTCAATTTTTTCATCTCCTACCTCCATAGACAAGGTATCCTTACCACAATCAATCTTTGTGTTGGCAGTTTTCAAGAATGGTCTTCCACTGGTTGATGAATCACAAGAATCATGTTCCATATCAAGAATATAAAAGTCATATGGAATAACCAAAGTACCAATCTTGACTAGGACATCCTCTATCACACCAAGTGGGTAAATCAAACTACGATCCGCAAGTTGTATTACAATGATAGTTTTATGCAAAGGCTCAAGACTAAGAGAATCATAAACATGTTTGGGCATAACACTAATGGATGCACCTAAATCACACAAAGCCCTCTTGAAACTAACATTACCAATAACACACGGGATAGTAAACGCACTTAGGTCCTTTTGCTTCAAAGGCATTTTTTTTGAACAACAACAGACACAACTTCACCCATACTTACCATTTCATGACCTTTCAATTGGAAAGCTCTCTTGGTAGTACACAACTCCTTTAAAACTTTGGCATACTTGGGAATTTGCTTGATAGCATCAAGTAAAGGAATGTTGAGTTCTACTTTCTTGAAAACCTCTAAAATCTTTTTTTCTTTGTCCTCTTTCTTTGACCTAGAAGAACTCAAAGAAAAGGATGGAATTGCTTTAAAACTAGAATTCATTGAGTGAGGAGTTACCTTTGGAGTGTTGGTCGATGTTTTAGTTTGTGGAGGAAGATGATGTTTCTTCTTTGTACTCAATTCAGTTTCTATCTCTTCTTCTTCCTCCATCTCAATTTGTTTTGACCTTTTCTCTTCAAGTTCTTTTCCACTTCTCAGCATGATCACACTAACATTCTCTTTTAGATTCAATGCTTGGGAGGGCAATTTTCCATTCATTTGTGCCTCCAATTTCCCTACACTTGAAGCTACTTGCCCCATTTGCTTCTCCAAGTTGTGAATACTTGACCTTGTTTCCTGTTGAAAAGACATGATATTTTGTTGCAAGGTAACAGTATTAGAAGCCAAAGTTTTCATCATCTCACGAAGATCATCATTGGATGACGACCCCGTAACATTGGAGTTTGTGAATGAAGGAGGGGGTTGTCTTGCTTGATAATTCTGTTGGGGCTGAAATCCATGGGGATGGAACTGTCAGCCTTAATTGCCTTATTGGGATGGGTTGCCATAACGTAAGTTAGGATGATCTCCCCATTCAGGATTGTACGTGTTGGAAAAGAAACGTATTTATGCTGGGACTATCCATTGAATGCTCCATCAATTGCATGAGCTTGTTCAATGTAATCTTCTTACATTGTTGGGCACATATCTGAAGCATGTCCTTGTAAAGAGCATATACTACAAACTTTCACCTGTTGCACATTTCCACAAGCCAAAGAACGTATAAGAGAAGTAAGATCATTAACTTTATTTTCAAGGTTAGAAATACTTACCTCATTTACTTGTTTGTTAGAGAAGTCTCCACGAGTGCCAAACTGTTTTGAGTTAGCTGCTATGTTTGAGATTAATTGGCGTGCAGCCTCGGGTGTCTTATCCACCAATGCGCCTCCACTTGCAGCATCAATGATACTATGGTCAGTAGGCATCAATCTTTCATAAAAATATTGAATGAGTAGCTAATCGGGTATTTGATGATGAGGGCATTGAATGCATAGTTGCTCAAATCTTTCCCAATACTCGGAGAGTGTCTCTCCATAAGATTGCCGAATCCCACATATTTCTTTCCTTATGTTGGCAACTGGAGATGCTAGGAAATACTTCTCAAGGAAAATCTTCTTCATGGCATTACAAGTTCCAATAGATCTTGGGAGAATAGAGAAAAGCCATGCCTTTGCTGCCCCTTTTAAAGAGAAAGGGAAAGCTTTCAACTTAACTTGTTCTTCATCAACTCCATTCGGTTTCATGCCAACATAACCATATGGAACTCCTTGAGATGAGTATAAGGATCTTCTTTTGCAAGACCATTAAATGTTGGTAACAAATGTATAAAACCAGATTTGAGCTCAAAGTTTACATTATTGTTGATGTTTATGGATAATGGCTGATTTTCCATGTTAGGAGTAGCAAGCTCCTTGAGTGTTTGTTATCGTGCAATAGCCATGATGTTGAGACAAGATTCCTTTCATAACCTGTGTAAAGTTTTGTTTATTTCAAGATCCAACTACACTTGACTTTGATTAGTAGAACGTGTTACTAGCATAAATCATCAAGAAAACTCAAAAGAAACTAACCACATAAAAGATTGAAAACAGTGTAAATTGTACGAAAATCCTATATTAGAAAACTAAAACTGCCTTAAAATCTTAGCAAACAGTGGAATTTGGCCTCAATAGGGTGGGGCTAGTAATATAATACTAGTCTTGTTCAGAACGTCATTTTCCTTCAGGAAAGGAGAAGCCGAAACCTAATTCCACAAATAATTCTATTTTGAACAGTACCCCCACCGTAAATAAACCGTACCACCACAAGCAAAAATTCTATTTTTTTTCAGAAATATAAATAAAAAATCACAGAACTAAAAATAACAGTACAAACACAAGAATCAACTAAAATAACTTCCCCAGCAACGACGCTAAAATTTGTTGCGATGTTGTGGTCGCACAAATTAATTACCATAACTTGAAACACAACACACAAGATAGTATAGAGCAAGCAAGGGGTCAATCCCACTAGGAAGATTTAATTCAGAGTTTTATGCTATATGTTATGCAATTGGAGGGTTTTGATTTGTGATGATCTAAACTATGAAAGAAATTAAACTAGCGAACATAATCAATTGAAATCGAAATTTATCAAGAAAACAAACCTTGGTTGCAAGCACACATCCACCAACAAAAATTAGAACCGATCCTTGAAACAAAAATATAATTTATATTCTAAATTTTTATCTTTTCTTAATGTTGGTTAATTAACGAATCCGCTGTATAACTAACTCTAACCAATAAACAATCACAATGTCCGCATTAATGATTTAGTTCAATGGCAGCCCTAAGAACTAGATATTTGAGTGTTCTCCCTAAGTTTAATAATATAGTTCTGCCACAATTATCAAGCTTAGTTGCTTCACAAGTTCATATATCAGAACTCTGATTTTGATATCAAACTTAGCAATAAATTGTTCACAATAATAACTTAGAGTTCTGCTCTAGCAATTATCAACAATCATAGAAAATATGCATAAGAAAACAATCATACTCATTCATACTATAAACTAAAAATAAAAGGAAGGATAAATCTCACGGTTCTTGAAATCCGAAGGTTTATTGTGTCCTTGCAACCAAGAAAAGAGCTTAGCTTTGCATAAATATTAAACAACTACTCTTAAAGAATGAAGAGAGCATGATTTTTTTTTGGGTTTATAGAGGAGAGAATTTGTGTTTCTTAACTTTTTGGCTGCTGCCCCCTTCTCTCCTCTCTCTTTTTCTTTTTATATGCTAAGAAACCCTAGTTTCTAATTTACAAAGTAGTCCTCCCTTAAGTTGACAATTGACATTTAAGTACTTCAATAACTATTTTTCCTAAAAAAAAGAAATAGCCTTGCATGAAATCTTCAAACTCTGACTTAGAGGTGCTAAATTGCTAATATAAAAATTTTGATATTGGTTTAGAAGCTTTGAAACGTAATTTGGACTCATTTCTTCACGAAACCTGATTGCTGGCAGAATTCAGTTGTTATCTTTAAAAAATCATATCTCCCTCATCTAACATCCTTTTTAGCTGAAATTTGGAGCGTTTATCAAAATTTGAGTGAGGAATCCAAAACAATTGAGTTTGTATAAATTGGATTTCTATAACTCCAAATATTGAATTTTGAATAGATAAAGGTCAACAGTGGCAGAATGCGAGATTTGACTTTGAAGGATGTGATTTCCATGATCTTCCTCTTTTTATTTTTCTTGCATTACATTTCCAAAAATTTATGGATGATATCTTTTTAGTGCCACTATAATCACTTCATTTCGATCTCTAGAACTCATGCTCTTCATAAAACATCGACTGAACATCAAATCTATCAATTATCTCCAATTTACTCCTTGTTGCATTTTTCATCCAATAATACCTTCAAAACATAAAACAAAGAATATCAAGGAATTTTACATATAAAACATAGACAAAATATTAGGTAAATATGGGTGAAACTATCAAATAATATGATTATATCAGTACAACTTTAGGGAAGATCATGACCTTTAAACCAAGTTTGCATCTTTAGTTAGAAAAGTCGAGGCACTATAATTGAAAAGGAGTGGTCAATTAAAATCCGTTACGAACATTGCATGTCAAATCTGTGAAATAAATGAACACTCAACCAATGATTGTCCAACTTGCCTTCTTTTAAGGAATGTCTCCATGAACAAGCCCATGCTTTAAACAGTTTCTAAATGGCCAACCACAACCCATATTCACAAACATACAACCTTGGTTGGAGAAATCACCTAAATTTTAGTTGGAAGAGTGAGAATAACAATGCACAAACTTCACAACCACCGTTTTAAGCACACCGTAATTTCCAAAATTCTTATGGATATACACCTCTTTATGCTCCACCTTTTAGAAAAAATTTTGAGGAAACAATGCATGCATTTATTGAAAAGCAAGAGACAATCAATACTCAACTTGCTCAAAACATGATAGATTTTAAAGATACTTTTGCAAAATTAACATTTACTCTCAGTTTATAAGAGAAAGGTAAGTTTTCATCTCAAACACAACAAAATCTCAAGGGACAATACAATGTAAATGCAAGTAGTTCTGGAAGCCAACACATGGATCAAGTCAAATCAGTCACTACTCTTTGTAGTGGTAAGGTTATTGAAAAACCCTTTCTTAAACCTTATGAGAAAGATGATGAGTCAATCTCTGAAGGTAAGGAAGGGGTTGAATCTGAAAATTGCAAAGAAACAACTGATTCTCCACCAACACTTCCATTTCCTCAAGCCATGACCAAATAAATGAAAGTCAATCACAACTCTAAATTTTTTGAAACTTTCAAATAGGTAAGAATCAATATACCTTTGCTGGATGCTATTAAACAGGTTCCTTCCTATGCTAAATTTTTGAAAGATCTATGCACTGTGAAGAGGAAACTAAATGTGAAAAAGAAAGCCTTTCTAGCCAAACAAGTAAGTGCTATTCTTCAGAACAATAATGCTTTGAAATATAAAGACCCTGGTTCTCTTACAATTTCTTGCTTTATTGGAGAGCATAAAATTGAAAGAGGCTTACTTGATCTTAATCTAGGTGAGTTAAAACCAACTTCTATAACTCTTTTACTTGCCGATAGATCTATAAAAGTGCCTAGAGGAATAATTGAAGATGTGTTAGTACACGTCGAAAAATTCATTTATCTTGTGGATTTATTGTCTTGGACACACAACCTGTTGAAGTATGTAATTTATTTCCTATTATTTTAGGACGTCCATTTCTTACAACTTCTAACACATTGATTAATAGTAGAAATGGACTAATGAAGCTATCATTTGGAAAAATGACATTGGAGATGAATATTTTCAACATTTGCAAGTAACCTAGAGATGATAATGATTTACAGGAAGTGTACTTTACTAAAAAATTAATTCATGATCAATTTCCAACCACTTCTAGTGAAATTGAGATTGATGAATTTGATGATTTGCAAATGATTTATTTTTAGAAAGAATCAAAGACAAGTAATTAGAGGCTACAAATTGAGGAATTGCCACCACGATCAATTAAGTCCATACCTTCAAGTGTTCAACCACTAAAACCTGATTTGAAGTCGTTGCCATCCAATCTCAAATACTCGTTTTTGGGAGAAAATGAAACTTTTCCAATTATAAACTCTTCCAAACTTAATACATATCAAGAAGGTAAGTTATTACAAACTCTGAAAATGCATTAGGATGGACCATAACTGATATAAAAGGACTTAGTCCTTTGATTTGTACACACATAATTTATTTAGAGAAAAATGCAATCAAGGCTAAATCCTAATATGAAAAAAATAGTGAAAAATGAAGTCATTAAGCTTCTAGATAATGAAATCATTTATTCTATTTCTGACAGCAAATGGGTAAGTCCTACTCAAGTTGTACCCAAGAAGTCTGGAGTCACTATGATAACAAATGAGAACCATGAGTTACTTCCTAATAGAACTGTTACTGGTTGGTACATGTGCAATGATTATAAGAAACTTAATTTAATGATTAGAAAAGATCATTTTCCTTTACCTTTCATGGATCAAATCCTAGAAAGAGTTGTAAGTCATGAATTTTATTGTTTCCTAGAAGGCTATTTGGGTTACAACCAAATTGAAATTGCATTGAAAGATCAAGAGAAGACTACTTTCATATATCCATTTGGTACATTTGCATATCAAAGGATGCCTTTTGGATTATGTAATGCACCAGCCATATTTTAAAGATGCATGCTTAGTATATTTAGTGATATGGTTGAACATTTTCTTGAGATTTTCATAGATGATTTTTCTATTTTTAGCGATTCATTTGATGATTGTTTGACTAACTTAGAAAAGGTGTTGACCAGGTGTGAAGAGAAGAATCTTGTGCTGAATTGGGAAAAATATCATTTTATGGTAACAAATGGCATTGTACTTGGTCACATTGTTTCATCAAAAGGAATTGAGGTTGACAAATCTAAATTCAAGTTAATTGCAAACTTGCCAACACCAAAATCTATTAAAGATGTTAGATCATTCCTAGGACATGCTATTTTTTATAGAAGGTTCATCAAAGATTTTAGTATAATATCTAAAGCCTTTAAGTAACCTTTTAACAAAAGATATTATTTTTGAATGGACTGAACATTGTGAAGAAGCCTTTGTTAAACTTAAAAACTTGCTTACTTGTGCTCCTATCATTCAACCTCTTGATTGGTCATTACCTTTTGAAATAATGTGTGATGCTAGTGATTATGTCGTAGGTGTTGTTTTAGGACAAAGAAAAGATAAGAAACCTTATGTAATTTACTATGCAAGTAAAACTTTAAATAGTGCTCAAATGAATTATACCGCCACTGAAAAAGAATTACTTGTAGTAGTATTTGCATGTGAAAAATTTAGGTCTTATCTTGTTGGCTCCCTGTTGTTGTTTTTAGTGATCATTCAGCATTGAAATATCTTCTTTGTAAGAAAGATTCTAAGGCTAGATTGGTGCATTGGATTTTGTTGCTTCAAGAATTTGATATCGCTATCAAAGATAAGAAATGTAGTGAAAATGTTATCGTAGATCACTTGTCAAAATTAACAACAGATTCAAAAACTAACATCACACTAATCGATGATTACTTTCCCAATGAATCTTTACTTTCTGTCTCTACAATGCCTTGGTTTGCTAATATTGTCAATGTTCTTGTTTCAGGATAATTGCCAGCTCATTGGAGTACCTAAGATAAAAGAATATTCTTGAACGAAGTGAAGAACTTGTATTGGGATGACTCTTATTTATTCAAATATTATCTTGATCAAATATTTTGAAGATGCATTCCTGACAATGAGGTAAGTAGTGTCATTAAATTTTGTCATTCTGTGGCATGTAGGGGCCATTTCTCATCAAGAAAGACGACTGCAAAAATCTTACAAAGTGGATTTTATTGGCCCACCATGTTCAAAGACTCACATGCATTCTACTTGTCTTGTGAAAATTGTCAAAAGTTGGGATCTATTTCAAAACATCACATGATGCCTTTAAATCCTATTATTGTCATTGAGATCTTTGACTGCTGGGGTATAGATTTCATGGGTCCATTCCCTCCATCATTTAGTTTCTTATACATATTAGTCACAGAAGATTATGTTTCAAAATGGATAGAGAAAATTCCAAGTCGGAACAATGATCACAAAACAATGATAAAGTTTTTGAAAGAAAATATTTTGAGTCGATTTGGAGTCCCTCGAGCCATAATAAGTGATGGTGGAACACATTTCTGCAACAAGCCATTTGAGTTTTTAATGAAGAAATATGGAATCATACACAAAGTTGTCACCCCTTATCACCCTCAAACAAGTGGACAAGTAGAGCTTGCTAATAGGGAGATCAAACATATTTTAGAGAAAACAGTGAAACCTAATAGGAAAGACTGGTCTTTAAGACTTAATGATGCACTTTATGCTTATCGAACTACTTATAAAACATCATTAAGTATGTCACCTTATAGACTAGTCTATAGAAAACCTTGTCACTTGCCTATGAAACTTGAACATAAAGCTTATTGGGCTATTAAAGCTTTCAATTCAAATTTGGATGATGTTAGTCAACTATGAAAATTACAAATAAATGAGCTTGAGGAAATAAGAAATGATGCATATGAAAATTTAAGAATTCATAAAGCAAGAATTAAAGAGTTTCATGACAAGAAAATATTGAGAAAAACATTTAATGTTGGTAAAAAATTCTTGCTTTATAATTCTTGATTGTATTTATTTCCTGAAAAATTAAGATCAAGATAGAGCAGTCCTTTTATTGTGAAACATGTGTATCCATATGGGGTTTACGACATCGAAAATCCAAAGAATGACAATGTTTTCAAGGTAAATGGACATCGTCTGAAAGTTTACTTTGACAATTTTTCAGTTGAAGATGACTCTATTGAATTGGGTGATCCTGTATGTAAAGATTGATTTTTTTTATATATATGTTTCTTTTTGAGTGATTTTTGCTAGTTTCTCTCACCCTAGTCAAATGGCGGATAACGGTACTCTGTGATTTAAGTCGATTCTTTCAGTTTCCCACAATAACTGATATCTGTGTATATATTTGTGCAATTCTTTGAATCTTTCTTCCAATTTCCATTTGAAAATGGACATTAATCTTGAAAAATTGAAAAAGTATTTTCCAACTCTGCCTCAAAATGCGATTACAAAAATTTATTAAGCTAGATGTGCAAGATTGAGGTTGTTAATGAATCATGGAATTCCTGAAGATATTTGCTGGTTGATTGAAGCAAAGGTCCAATTATTAAGTGAGTCCTTTAACTCCATTTCACACATGCTTGGAACAGCTAAAAACACTTTTACAAAGAAACATCGTGCAAAAGGACTAAAAGTCTGTCATCGATGTGCTAGATGGACTTGTAATACACAATGTCGTTCTTTAGGAATGGTAGCTATAAATCATGAAGATAAAATACAATTCATTAAGGATAGCCTAAGTAAGGAGTCTTTAGATAATCTTCTATTGACTCTTGAGACACATCCTAGTAGAGATGTGTATCGTGAAATTCATGATTTATGGCCACTATTTCATAAAGAACATGATCGACTTAGTCTTGGGAATCTGACTATAAAAGATCTTGTTTGCCAGTTTTTTAAAAAATTGGATAGAAAGCCTATCCCCGACCTATAGAGAGCGTTTAATTTGTTCTTGGACATAAAACAAAAGGAAGATATGAGCCATAATCACAACTACTTATACATACACATGCTTGTTTTTTAAAAGTAAATAAATAAAAAGAGAGAAAGAGTCTGAGACTCCAGCTGGCCTACATATAGGTGGTATGATTGCCTTTCATCTCTACTCAACCCATACATTCAACAAATATAGAAGTGTGCAGAAATGGTAAGTTCCTCAAGTCATCATATAAGAAATAATTATGTTTTCGGTGGATCTAGTCTTGGGAAAGAAAAAGAGTTTTTAGAATTAGCAAATCATCTTGGTTAAGTGCTAGTTGTGAGAAAGATTCATTTAGTGTATAGAGGAGGCAGTCTTGAGTTAATGGGAGGTGTGTCAATAGTTGTATTTTTAGAAGGTAGTCAAGTTTTGGGAGTCGTCCCCGAAGCTTTAGCACAAGGGGACATTATTGAAAAAATAATTAGAGGGGAACTTCAGGTCTCCACAATGTCATCTCAAATGAATGCAATGTTTAACCATGCTAATGTCTTCATTGCTTTACTAAGTGGTCTAGGCACATTGAAAGAGATCTTTCATATTTCCTCTTGGGCCCAACTACACATTCACCATAAACCTATACATTTGTTAAATGTTAATGGTTATTATGATAAGTTGTTATCTTTTTTTGATCATGCTGTGGAATAGGAATTTCTAACATCTTCTACACGACAAATCATAATCTCTGCTGCTACTGTTGAACAATTGATTGACCTACTACAATCTTTCATTCCTGTAATTGATCCTTCAATGAGTCACATAAATTGGTTAACTAAGGAAAGCTGTAAAAAGCTTAGATTGGATTTGAGCCTCCATTTGTGAATTTTTATGTCTTTTGGTTTTATTATTGTGTTTTGTTGTTTCTTATATTTGTTTCAATGTGTTTCAGGTTTGTCAGTGTTCGTTATTTCAGGTGATATCTTCTATACTCTATCTTTCTACCTTTAAACATTGAGGACAATGTCTCATTTTAGTTGGAGGGACAGGTAGCAACTAAAAAAAAAACTATGTTTTCTATTTCATAAAGCATGTGCAAAATTATTATTACTATGATGACAAAGTAAGGAGAACTTTTTATGACACTTGAGACGCATCTTAGTAATCATTCGTAACAAGGTCTATCATAATACTTCTTAAAATATTCAGATTTACAAACTCTCGCATTGTTATCACTTAATTCTGCTCATATACTTATTTAACATGTATTCTTAAACCTTAATTTACACACACACACACACACTTTAACATATGATTGTGGGTTGCATATTGGATTATTACATTATTTATGTTCTTTTGTTAAAGATAACAACTAAGGAAAAGGGATAGTATATAATTTTTTTAAAAAAAGAAAAAAATGATAGTAGTAAAAATATAGATAAATTTGGTTTCGTAGCCTCTTTAATCTAAGCACTTAAGCCTAAAGGGGTGTTTTAACACCTAATACCCTAAAGTGAATTGATTTGGGAGCTATTGACCCAATACTTATTACGTGGGATGAGGATAAAAGCTTAAGGGAATCAAACATTACACTATCTATATATGAATATCTGCGACCTGAGTTACTAAGCTCGTAGAGGTGTCTTAACACCTAATGCCTTAAGACCAACTGGTTTGGGAGTCATTAGCTGAAAGCTCGTTACATGGGTTAAAGATGCATGGTGTTTTAAATTATATGTATATATTAAAAAAAAAGACAAAAATAATAATCCCAACCCAAGGAAGTTAACTTTAAACATTAGAACAAAAATTTTATTTTCTTTTAAGAAAAGCCCCATAATTAAGTGTTGATACATTGAGCACAAAAGAAAGGTTTATGAATATCTTGTTAAAAGGTATTGAGTAGGTATATAAATTTAACGAGAGTTTGTTTATCTGGATAGATTAATGGAAGTTAAATGATGAATACCTTGCTTTGTGGAATTTGCAAAGTATTTTTTTATTTTAACGCTTTGATTACTAGGGACTAGTAATAAGCTAGTTGGGGGGTGTGATTGATACTTAAAAGTGTATTTTTATCATCATTTTGCACTTGAAGTATCAATAACTCCTTAACTAAAGCATGTTTTATAATAATATATCTAATAATATAAGATACATTTAATTTATGGTAAATGTTCATTTTAAATGCAAGCCTATCACATAAATGAAAAGATTGATTAATAAATTTAAGAACTGAAATTGAAAGGATAAAGAGATGGCCAAACTTAGAAAAGAGATGTCGGTGCAATCCAAACCATAACACTATTCGATAATTGGGTCATATCTAGAGTTATAGATCTCAGATTTAGGTCTACTTTATATGGAGCCCAAGATCTAAAAAGGTCATTTTCAAGTCCAAATTGCTGCGACAACAAAGAAGCCTGAATCTATCCTCCAGCCCGAGCACTGTTCAGTATTTTAGCCATATTTGGAGTTCTAGAAGTCAAAATGAGCTGAATTTTATTACACATGAAAGCTGAAACAATTTCCTACAACTTTCATGTTTTTAAGTGGCTCCAATTTTGACGTTATCAATGATGTTTTGTATTTGTTATCTTGTTCACTCTTTAATACTTTGCTTGTTAAATGACTAATCTTGATTTATGTTGTATAACAATTGGTACAACAAATGCTTGACACTTTCATAGCGTATACTGTATGGTATAACCGACACCTGAGCTACAAAAGGAACTTGATTTGTTGTTAACATAAGTTATAATCATGAATGCTTGACGAGATTTAGAAGTATTAGTGTTAATCAAATAAGATGAGTAATGTAATCATGTTAACAATGTATAATCTGATTGAAACTTTCTTTGTGTGTGGTTTCCAATTGAATAATAAAAGTTTATACTATACTTGTTTGATATACTATTAGTGGAACCTCTAACCTTGACATTTGTTATTATCATTGTTTAATCCTTACGTTAATTTTTCATCTCAAAGTTCTCATCAACTTTTTTTCTTTTTCTTTATTGTTGTTGTTATTATTATTATTATTATTATTACTATTGCTACTACTAGTAGTATTATTATTGCTACTATTGTTATTATTCTTGTTATTGTTACTATTGTTGTTGTTTATAATTTGTATAATTAACCTTCCTGTGGTTTGACACTAATCTTGCCGGGTTATTTATTACTTCAACACTCTTGTACTTGGGAGAAGACATCAATCTTTTAATTGTGTCAGTTATCTCATGTTAACCTAGGTAAATCAAATGTTTTTTCATCTCAATATTAGATAAAAAAAATCATTTAATTCATTTGTTAAAATCTTTTTTTAATACCTAGATTTTTTTATGCTTTATTATTATTATTTTGTTTGTAAGATAGCTTTGGCCAATGGACTAGTTAGAATCTATAGACACCTTTTTTCAATTCTAAAACATCTTTTAATTGATTTAAAAACTGAAAGCCAAAATCATGTAAAAAAATCTTTATGAGCCTCGATTTATGTTTTCTAGTGTGATTAAAGGGTAAAACTAGGTCAATCAAACCAATTAACATCAAGATCGGTTTGGTTTTAGGTGAGACGTGGTGATTCAAAACTTTTATTTTTCTTTTCTCTTTTCCAACAAGTTTATTCTCCTCACTCACAATTCAAGGATAAAAATAGAATAAAAATTATTATGATTAGACATATAAAAATTATGAAATTAAGAGTATATTATGATTTGAGGTTATTAAATTGGTTAATCAATAACTTTGATTTAATTTGTAATGTAATGTAATGATAATAATTATCTAAGGTGATGAATAAAGATTTTTTTTTCAAAATATCATACACAAAAAATATTTGTAGAAAAATAGCACAATTAAAAATTTATTTAGAAAAATAACATAATTTAAAAAGTGTAACGTGCCATTTACTACTCTAAAATTGAATGTGTCATATGTTACTTTAAAAAAAATGATAAAGATAATTTATTTAACTATTTTTAAAAATTAATTTTAATTTTTAATTTTAAAAATAAATAAATATCATCTTTACCGCAACTTCGATAAAGATAACATTTATTTAATTTTAAAAGATAATGCTTTTTAAAAAAAATATTAATCTCAATATCAAGTTGTGATAAAAATAATATTTATTTATATTTAAATAATTTTACATTTTAAATTGAATAAATAAATAATATATTTATGACAACTATAATCAAGATAATATTTATTTATTTATTCAATTCAAAATTTAAAAACTATTTTAAGAAAATTAATAAAATTATCTCAACTAAATTTAAAGTCACAAATAAGACACCCGACTCTTTGAATTATACTATTTCCTAAATAAGTTTTCAATTATACTATTTCTTTTTAAAAAAATTCCTACCATCCTTCTTTGACCAAAAAAACAGTAGTGAACAACCAAGATTTGAAAAAGAATAAATAGAAATGCAAACAAATTATAACAAACTACTAATTATGGAGGGGAATTCATTTTTCCTCTCCTCAAATATAATTGTTTAATGGAAATGTGATATATATATTTTTTATTTTTTTATTTTTATTAATTTTATCCTTTTAGAATGGATTTATTAGTGGTTGGTTTCATAATTTATTTTTATTTATTTTTTATAAAGTGAACCTAATATTATGACTCATGACGTGGGTTTAATAGGTTAATTTGATTAATTTTTTTATTTTTTATTTTTTTTTAAATTCACTTTTCAATGTTTGGTTAATTGAAAATGTAGCTTGATATATCGTTCTATGATGTTATCCTAGCTTTATGATCTAGAATATGAATTTGATTAACTCAATAGACTTCATTTATTTATTTTTTAATTTTACCCTTCAGTATTGAGTTTATTAGGAATTAAACTTAATAATTTGTTTGATAGATTAATTTGATTTGGTATCTTGTATTTTTTTTAATTAATTTGTTTCAATTGCATCATTCAACATTGGGTTGATTAGGAATTGAGGTTCATGATTTTTTTTTATTTTCTTTTTATGTGTTTACCTTAATCTCATTACTCGATCATGAGTTTGACAGGTTAATTTGAGTTAAAGTGATTTTTTAAAAACTTTTTTATATTTTATTTTTTTAATTTTATCATTTAACACTAGGTTGATTAAGGAATTGAGATTCATAATTTATTTTTATTTGCTTCTTATAAAATTAGCATAGTATTATGAAATGATTCGTTGATTTGACTAATTAAATTGAGTTAACTTATATCAATTTAATATGTTCTCATTTCAGTATTGCAAATAAATATCATCTCGAATTATTTTTAGTTAAATTATATTTTTATCTGTCAACTAAGTTATCTTTAGACTTGTTAAGTTGAAAAGGTCACATCGAATCAACCTCGCACAATTTATTTTTTTACTAGGAAACATGTTAACAATACTTTATATATATATATATGTTGAAAAAAATTAATCTAATTTGTTCTCAAATTAATAAATAGCATTTGTTTTTTTTTGGCATTTTTTTAGTAAGAAGGATTGAATTAAATTATCGAACCAAAGTAAAATTAACAGGTAAAATAGATAGTTGTTTTAAATTTCATATAAAAAAAACTATTTTTATCCCTTATCGTTTTAGTTTATAGGTGATTGATTTTTTTAGTTGTTCAAAATTAAATTTTGATATAAAAATTTATTTTTTATATTTTTTTAGTTTTTTTATGTGAAGAGAGAGAGAGAAAGAGTTCCAAATTTCAACTGAGAGATGAAAAATAATCATTGATGATCCACTATTTTATAACCAACAAGGCAACAATCATCCATATAAAACAACCCAAAGTCAAAGCATAAATTCCCTTGTCTTTTAGAAAGCCATCTGCAACAAGCTGATCCCTTTATTTCTATTTGTATTTTCCCGTGCAAACTAATTTTGCATCCTTCACTTTTTAGGTGTTGCTTTTTTTTTTAATTTTTTTTCTTAGGTCTTATATATATCTTAAACTAGAGAGGAATAATAATTTTATATCTTGCTCAATTGTTGCCTTTTAATTACTTTTACATGCTTGAATTCAATCATTCGGAAACCTTTTTGTTAATAGTTAATATAAACAAATCTATATTCTTTATTCTTTAGCCATATTATATCATACATTAGAATACTATATTTTTCATAATTGACAAAATCCCATATAAAATCAAGATTTTTTGAAAGTTATTGTTTTTATTTTCATCTGTTACATATTTTGTTTTTTTCCCCCTAAATACATGAAGTTTGTGGTTTTCTAGCTAGTGTTTTCTTTTCACAAGTGATAGATATATTGAAACTCCTAATTAGAGGTGAGGTGAACCATGTAAGCATTAAGCAAGATATATATTAATAAGAAAGATAAAAAAATGGAAGAATAAAAGTTATGGATGGAAGGAAAATCAAATTCAACTTTGAATTTTTCATAGTTTGGGTCTATCTCATTAGACATGTTTAATGCAATTATTTGTCATTGAATTATAGAGGAGGTAATAATGTTACTAAAAACATATGTCAATGCTTTTGTTAAGTATGTTAATTATTGGTTAATGAAAATTAATGAAAACTAAATATTGTATTTATTATATTTTTAAGTTACTTAAATGATGTTGACATGATAAAAAGATTGATGTCTTCTTTCAAGTGCAGGAGTGTCGAAGTAATAAATAATCCGACAAGACCGGGGTCGAATCACAGGAAGGATATTATACAAATTATAAATAACAACAATACAACAACAACAATAATAACAATAACAACAATAACAACAACAATAATAATAATGATAGTAGTAGTAGCAGTAGTAGTAGTAATAGTAGTAGTAAAGAAAGAGAAGAAGAAGATGATGATGATAATGATGAGATATTAAAGTAAGGATTAACAATGATAATAACAAATGTCAAGGTTAGAGGTTCCACTGATGGTATGTCAAACAAGTATAGTATAAACTCTTATTGTTCAATTGGAAACCACACATTAAGGAGATTCCAATCAGATTATAGATTGTTAACATGATTACATTAGTCATCTTATTCAATTAATGTTAATACTTGTAAATTTCATCAAGCATTCATGATTATAACTTATGTTAACAACAAATCAAGTTCCTTTCATAGCTCAGGTGTCGGTTATACCATACAGTATGGGCTATGAAAGTGCCAAGCATTTGTTGTACCAATTGTTATACAACAACATAAATCAAGATTAATCATTTAACAAGCAAAGTATTAAAGAGTGAATAAGATAACAAATATAAAACATGTTAGTATTAAACATTAAAGTCCATATTAAGTTTATATCATACTTATTCTTACACCATTAGTGTAACCTTTTCACCTTGACATAATTAACTTAGCTAGACATAATGGAAGAAAGAAAAATGAATAAACAAAATAAGAATATAAATAAGATAAGAGTTAACAAAGCAAAGGAAAGGAAATGAAAGGCATAAACTTGATATTAATGAAAACAAAGCATAAAGAATACAAAGAGAGAAAACAAGAATATGATCTTGATCTGGACACCAAGATGCCTAAATACATGGCAAATGCCTCCTTTTATAGGCCAAAATTGGGAACTATTGATTTGATGACTAATTGATGAGTAGATGGCCAACCCTTAATTTGGTGACAATCTTTATCTTCTCTTGTCTGCCCAAAACATCATTGATGACGTCCAAATTAGAGCCACTTGAAAACATGAAAGTTCTAGGCAATTGTCTCCGCTTTCTTGTGTAAAAAATTCAGCTCATTTCAACTTCTAGAACTCCAGATATGGCCAAAATACTGAACAGTGCTCGGGCTGAAGGACAGATTCGGGCTTCTTTGTTGTTGCAATAATTTGGACTTGGAAATGGAATTTTTAGATCTTGGGCTCCATATAAAAGTTGTAGGCCTATGTCTTACCTTTCCATCCATATAAAGTAGACCTAAATCTGAGATCTATAGCTCCAGATATGACCCAATTACAGAACAGTGTTCCGGTTTGAATTGCACCGACATCTCTTTTCTAAGTTTGATCATCTCTTTGCCTTTGCAATTGAAGTTCTTAAAGTCATCAATCAATCATTTTATTTATGTGATATGCCTGTATTTAAAATGGACATTTACCACAAATTAAAGGTATCTTATATTATTAGATAGATTATTATAAAACATACTTTAGTTAAGGAGTTATTGATACTTCAAGTGCAAAATGATGATATAAAACCATGATAAAAATATACTTTTAAGTACTAATCAGATGTATGAATTTTTATTTGAACTATATGTGTTTTAAGGTATTTAAAGTATGTATGAAAAACAATTCTTTACGATTTTGCAATTTTGCAAATTGTTTTTATGATCAGAGTTTGTATTGTATTTTTCATGTCATGTCAAAAATATATTTTTGACAACCTTGTATCCAGCCACTGACACGACCAAAATATTGATGTCTTCTCTCAAGTACAGGAGTGTCAAAGCAATAAATAACTCGGCAAGACTAAGGTCGAATCACAAGAAGGTTAATTGTATAAATTATAAACAATAATAATAAAAAAGAAGAAGAAGTTGATGAGAACTTTGAGATGATAAGACTAATATGAGGATTAAACAATGATAAAAATAAATGTCAAGATTAGAGGATCCACTAATGTATTTCAAACAAGTATAATATAAATTCTTTTTATTATTTAACTAGAAACCACATACAAAGGAGGTTCTAATCAGATTATAAATAGTTAACATGATTACATTAATTATCTTATTTGAATAATGCTAATAGTTTTAAATTTGTCAGGCATTTATGATTATAACTTTTATTAACAACAAACCAAGTTTCTTTCATAACATAAGTTTCAATTACACCATACGGTTGGGCTAAGAAAGTGCCAAGTATTTGTTGTACCAAGTGTTATACAATATAAATCTAGATTAACCATTTAACAAGCAAAGTATTTCGAGTGAACAAGATAACAAATATAAAACATGTTAGTATCAAACATTAGTGCAACCTTTTCATTTTGATATAATAAACTTAGCTAAACATAATGAAAGAGAGAAACATAAATAAACAAAATAAGAACATAAATAAGATAAAAGTTAACTAAGTAAAAGAAATGAATTGAAAGGCATAAACAAGATATTAATGAAAGCAAAACTTAAGCATTACAAAAATACAAAAAGAGAAAGCAAGAACATGATTTTAATCTGAAGACCAAGATGCTTAAATGCATGACAAATACCTTCTTTTATAGGCCAAAATTTAAAACTATTAATTTGATGACTAATTGTTGAATGAGTGGCCACATCTTTTCCTGGTGACAATCCTTATCTTCTTATCTAAATAAAACATTATTGATAACATTAGAATTTGAACCAACCTTACTCATGAAAGTTCTAGAAAATTATCTCAGCTTTCTAGAAAAAAACATTGAGGTCGTTTGGACTTCTAGAACTTGAGATATGAGCTGAACACTGAATAGTGCCTAAGCTGCAGGACAGATTCAAACTTCTAAGTTGTTGCTATGATTTAGACTTCCAAATAGTAGAATAGAGTCTTGTCTTCCTCATGAAAGTTTTAAGCCATTGTCTTAACTTTCCATCCATACCTAATGTAACATCCTCCCCTATGTTGGGATAAAAAGCAACAATCTCATATCAACCGAAAAACAGAGTAAATTTTTTTTTTATTTAACAAGGTCCCCTTTCTATCGGAAGATCCTAAGTTTGCAACATGTAACTTGTTTACACTTTTAATAACTTGCATCTCATAATTAAATCCTTCCCAAATCATCCTGGATTTCAATTCTACAAATATTATAACACCTATCAACCATAATAGTTATGATATACATTATATAACAAAACATTAGTATGGATGAATAAAAATACAAACACATAGACATTAACTATGGTTATATGAACTTCAAAGTTAAGTTCATTCATTCAAGTTTAAATATTCATTATACAATTTTAATTATACAAACATTTTTATATTTACAAAATATAAAGGTATATTCCTTAGAACCTAGATTACAAGAAGGGAACATAACCTAGGATTTACTCCTATTGCGCATACGATGATCCAGAAACAAAATACATATTATTGAAATGTGAATATCACAATAAATATAACAAAAAGAATATCTAACAATTTCAAAAGGGTAACATGCATTCATATTTTATTCACTTCTCCCTTCGAGTTTTTTCATTAGAATCTCTTCCTTATTCAAATATTAATAATTGTTCCCTCTTCCATCATCAACCTCTATTCTAAACTTTATAATATCAAAAATGATTATTTTTGCATAACACATTACCAATACCAAATTCATTGGTATCATCATCATCAACCCATAGGAGTCAATGCATAGTGATCTGATTAATACTTAAAAGTGTATTTTTATCAAGATTTTATATCATCATTCAGCACTTGAAGTATCAATAACTCCTTAACTAAAGCATGTTTTATAATAATATATCTAATAATATAAGATACCTTTAATTTATGGTAAATGTTCATTTTAAATGCAGGCCTATCACATAAATGAAAGGATTGATTGATGAATTGAAATTGAAAGGACAACGAGATGACCAAACTTAGAAAAGAGATGTCGGTGCAATCCAAACCGGAACGTTATTTAGTAATTTGATAATATCTAGAGTTGTAGATCTTAGAATGCGATTACAGAAATTTACTAAGCTAGATGTGCAAGATTGAGGTTGTTAATGAATCGTGGAATTCCTGAAGATATTTGCTGGTTGATTGAAGCAAAGGTCCAATTATCAAGTGAGTCCTCTAACTCCTTTATTTCACATATGCCTGGAACAAGCAAAAGAATTTTTACAAAGAAACGTCGTGTAAAACGACTAAAAGTCTATCATCGATGTGCCAGATGGACTTGTAATGCACAATGTTGTTTTTAGGAATGATATCTATAAACCATGAAGATAAAATACAATTCATTAAGGATGGCCTAAGTAAAGAGTCTTTCGATAATCTTCTATTAACTGTTGAGATTTATCCTAGTGGAGATGTGCATCATGCAATTCATGATTTATGACCACTATTTCATAAAAAATATGATCGACTTAGTCTTGGGAATCTAACTAAAAAAGACCTTGTTTGCCAGTTTTTAAGAAAACTAGATGGGAAACCTATCCTCGACCCACAAAAGGCATTTAAGTTGTTCTTGGATGTAAAACCAAGGGAAGATGTGAGCCACAATCACAACTACCTATACATACACATGCCTTTTCAAAAATAAATAAATAAATAAATAAAGAGAGTGTGTGAGAGAGAGAGAGACTCTAGTTAGCCTACATATAGGTGGTATGATTACCTTTTAATTTCTCATCTATAAAATCCTCTTTTCCTTCCTTTCATTTACTCTATCTTTCTACCGTAGAACATTAAGGACAATGTCTCGTTTTGGTTGGGGGGAGAGGGTAGTAGTTTAAAAATAATAATTAACTAACAATGTTTTCTATTTCATAAAGCATATGCAAAATTATTGCTATTATGATGGTAGAGTAAAGGAGATCTTTTTATGACTCTTGATATACATCTTAGTAGTCATTCTTAATAAGGTCTATCATAATACTTCTTGAAATATGCAGGTTTACAAACTCTCGCATTGTTATCACTTAATTTTGCTCATATACTCATTTAACATGTATTCTTAAACCTTAATTTACACACACACACACACACTTTAACATATGATTGTGGGTTGTATATTGGATTATTACATTATTTATGTTCTTTTATTAAAGGTAACAACTAAGGGAAATGAATAATATATAATTTAAAAAAAAACAAAAAAAATGATGATGATAAAAATGTAAATAAGTTTGGTTTTGTAGCCTCCCTAACCTAAACAATTAAGCCCGAAGGGGTGTTTTAACACCTAATACCCTAAAGTCAACTGACTTGGGAGCTATTGGCCCAACACTTGTTACATAGGTTCGGGAGAAAAGGTTAAAGGAATCAAACATTGCACTATCTATGTATCAGTATTTACGACCCGAGTTACTAAGCTCGTAGGGGTGTCTTTTTTCTAAGTTTAGCCATCTGTTTGTCCTTTCAATTTCAGTTTTTAAACTCGTCAATCAATTCTTTCATTTATGTGATAGGCCTACATTTAAAATGAACATTTACATAAATTAAAGGTTTCTTATATTATTAGATATGTTATTATAAAATATATTTTAATTAAGGAGTTACTAATACTTTAATTGCAAAATGATGATATAAAACCTTTATAAAAATGCACTTCTAAGTATTAATCATTGAAGAAGATAACTAGTTGCTTCATAATGAGAATAATGAGAATAATCATGTTAGAACACTTAGAGACTACATGAATCCCACAAGAACAAGTGCACCTAATACATAGTTCTAATACATAGTTCCCCCCTAATACATCTGATTTTAATTTTAAGTCAGACATTTTTCAACTTTTACCTTTCTTTCATGATTTAGATTTAGAAAATCCATATTTAAAAGAATTTAAGGAGGATTATAACACCTATAACGACTTAAATTATAGCATAAACACAATCAGATTAAAACTTTTCTCTTTTTCATTAAAAGAAATCTAAAACATAGCTATAAAATCTTATGTCAAGATCCATTTGTGCTTGGGATGAAATGTAATAACATTTTTTAAAGAATTTTTTCTCTTCTTATAGAACAAACTCTTTCCAAACACAAATCACCATTTTCACTTAAAAACCAAGAGAAACATTTTACCAATGTTAGGATAGATATCGAGACTTGTTTAATACTCACCCTTATCATGGTTTTAAAACATAGAGATTGGTTTTATATTTTTATGAAAAATTAACATTTAGTATAAACTCTTATTATTCAATTGGAAACCACACATAAAGGAGGTTCTAATCAGATTATTAATTGTTAACATAATTATATTAATTATCTTATTCGATTAATGCTAATACATGTAAATGTTATCAGGCATTAATGATTATAACTAATGTTAACAACAAATCAAGTTCCATTCATAGCTTAGGTGTTGGTTATACCATATAGTATGGGCGATGAAAGTGGCAAGCATTTATCGTACCAAGTGTTATACAACATAAATTCTAATTAGTCATTTAACAAGCAAAATATTAAAGAGTAAACAAGATAACAAATACAAAACATGTTAGTATCAAACATTAAAGTCCATGTTAAGTTTACATTATACTTATTCTTACACCATTAGTATAACCTTTTCACCTTAACATAATAAACTTAATTAAACATAATGAAAGAAAGAAAAATAAATAAATAAAATATCAATATAAATAAGAAAAAAGTTAAATAAGTAAAGGAAAGGAATTGAAAGGCATAAACTTGATATTAATGAAAGCAAAACTTAAGCATTACAAAAAAAATATAAAGAGAGAAAGCAAAAGCATGGTCTTGATCTAGAGACCAAGATGCTTAAATGGCAAATGCATGATGGCAAATGCCTCCTTTTATATGCCAAAATTAAGAACTATTAATTTGGTGACAATTGATGAGTGAGTGATCAACTCTTGAGTTGGTGACAATCCTTATCTTCTCTTATCTGCCCAAAACGTCATTGAAAACGTTAGAATTGGAACTATTTGAAACATGAAAGTTATAAGAAATTGTCTCAACTTTCTAGTAAAAAACATGGAGGTTATTTGGACTTCTAGAACTTTAGAAATGGACCAAACACTGAATGGTGTTTGGGCTATAGGACAAATTCAAACTTCTTTGTTGCTGCTATAATTTGAACTTGAAAATAGCTTTTTTAAATCTTGGGCTTCATGTAAAAGTTGTAGGCCTATGTCTTACCTTTTCATCCATATAAA
Organism: Populus ilicifolia; assembly: GCA_015708895.1. Taxonomy (NCBI): domain Eukaryota; kingdom Viridiplantae; phylum Streptophyta; class Magnoliopsida; order Malpighiales; family Salicaceae; genus Populus; species Populus ilicifolia. The sequence continues at coordinate 165,713 of SRLM01000550.1, forward strand.
GTAAACCTAAATTCAAGATCTATAGTTTCATATATGACCCAATTACTAAACAGTGTTCTGGTTTGGACTCTACCAGCATCTCTTTTCTAAGTTTGGTAATCTCTTTGTCTTTTTAATTTCAGTTTTACACTCATCAATCAATCCTTTCATTTATGTGATAGGCTTGTATTTAAAATGAACATTTACCATAAATTAAAGGTATCTTATATTATTAGATATGTTATTATAAAACATGCTTTAGCTAAGGAGTTATTGATACTTCAAGTACAAAATGATGATATCAAACCTTGATAAAAATGCACTTTTAAGTACTAATCATTTATATTTTTTATTTCCTTTACTATACTTATGTTCTTATGTTATTTATTTATGTTTATCTTCTTCATTATGTTTAGCTAACTTTATTATGTTTAAGTGAAAATGGTACACTAATTAAGTATAATGTAAACTCAATATTGACTTTATTATTTGATACACACATATTTTGTATTTATTATCTTGTTCACTTTTAATATGTTGCTTGTTAAATGGTTAATCTAGATTTATGTTATATAACACTTGATAAAACAAATACTTGACACTTTCATAACCCAACTATATAGTGTAATTAACACTTGTGTTATGAAAGGAACTTGATTTGTGTTAACATAAGTTATAATCATGAATACTTGATAACATTTACAAGTATTAGCATTATTCAAATAAGATAATTAATGTAATCATGTTAACAATTTATAATCTGTTTGGAACATTCTTTATGTGTGGTTTCTAGTTGAGTAATAAAAAGAGTTTATACTATACTTATTTGAAATTCTATTGGTGGATCCTTTAACCTTGACATTTGTTTTTATCATTAATTAATCCTCATATTAATTTTAAAATCTCAAAGTCCTCTTTAACTTTTTCTTCCTTTTCTTCCTCTTATTATTATTATTATTATTATTATTATTATTATAGTTATTTTTTATTGTTGTTGTTGTTATTTGTAATTTATATAGTTAACCTCCTTGTGGTTTGACCGTAATCTTGTTTGGTTATTTATTACTTCAACATTCCTATACTTGAAAGAAGACATCAATCTTTTAGTCATGTCACTGACATTACACCAATCGATGACTACTTTCCTAACAAATCTTTATTTTCTATCTCTACAATGCCTTGGTTTGCTAAAATTGTTAATTTTGTTGTTTCAAAATAGTTGTCAACTCATTACAGTACCTAAGGTAAAAAAAAGTTCTTGAATGAAGTGAAGAGTTTTTATTTGGATGACCCTTATTTATTCAAATATTATCTTGATCAAATATTTTAAAGATGCATTCCTCATAATGATGTAAGTAGTGTCATTAAATTTTATTATTCTAAGGTATGTGGGAGTCATTTCTCATAAAAAAGGACAGCTATAAAAATCTTACAATATGGATTATGTTGGCCCACTATGTTCAAAGACACAAATATGTTTTGCAAAACTTGGAAAAATTGTCAAAAGTTAGGATTTATTTCAAAACATAAAGAATCTTTAGATAATCTTCTATTGACTTTTGAGACACATCCTAATAGAGATGTGCATCGTGCAAATCATGATTTATGGCCACAATTCCATCAAGAACATGCTCAATATAGTCTTAGGAATCTAATTAAACAAGACCTTGTTTGCCAATTTTTAAGAAAACTGAATGGGCGTTTAAATCGTTCTTAAACGTAAAATCAAAGAAAAATATGAGCCATAATCAAAACTACATATACATATACATATATATATATATATGCTTTTTCAATAAATAATTAAATAAATAAATAAAGAGAAAGAGAGAGAGAGACTCCAGCTAGCCTACACACATAGGTGGTCTAAATGCATTTTTAATTTCTCATCTATAAAATCTTATTTTCCTTCTCTTCATTTCTACTCAACCCATGCATTCAATAGATATAGAAATCTATAGAAATGACAGGTTACTCAAGTTATCATATAAAAAACATTTATGTTTTTAATAGATCTAGTCTTGGAAAGGAAATAGAGTTTTTAGAATCAACAAATCATCTTGGTCAGGTACTAACTTAGAGAAAGATTCATTTAATATATGAGGGAGGCAGCCACGGGTTAATAGGAGGGTGTCAATAGTTATATTTTTAAGAGGTATTCAAGTTTGGGGGTCCTTCTCATAGCTTTAGAAAAAAGAAAACATTATTGGAAAAATAATTAGAGAGGAATTACAAGTCTCTACAATGTATGTTCAAAAGAATACAATGTTTAAACATGTTAATGTCTTCATTGTCTTACCAGGTGGTCTGGGCACATTGGAAGAAATCTTTCATATTTTCTTTTAGGCCTAACTACACTTGTACCATAAACTCATAGGTCTGTTAAATATTAATGGTTTTTATGATAAGTTGTTATCTTTTCTTGATCATGTTGTGGAACAGGAATTTCCAATATTTTTGGCACAACAAATCATAATCTTTACTGTGACTACAAAACAATTGATTGATCAACTACCATATTTCATTCTTATAATTGATCCCTCCATGAGTCGTATAAATTGATCAACCAAGAAAAGCAGTAAAAAGTTTAGATTCGATTTGAACCTTCATTTGTGAATACTTGTGTCTTTTAGTTTTATTAATAGCATATTATTTTGTTTTGTTATTTTTTTTAAAGTGTATTTTGGGTTTGTCAGTATTCATTGTTTCAGGTGATGTCTTCTAATTAGTACTTAAAAGTGTATTTTTTTATCAAAGGTTTTATGTCATCATTTTGCACTTGAAGTATCAATAATTCCTTAACTAAAGCATGTTCTATAATAATATAAGATACCTTTAATTTAAGGTAAATATTCATTTTAAATATAGGCCTATCACATAAATGAAAGGATTGATTGATGAATTTAAGAACTGAAATTGAAAGGATAAAGAGATGGCCAAACACAGAAAAGAGATGTCGGTGCAGTCTAAACCGGAATACTGTTCGGTAATTAGGTCATATCTATAGTTGTAGATCTCATATTTAGGTCTACCCTATATGGACGGAAAGGTAAGACATAGGCCTACAATGTACATATCAAAGCCCAAGATCTAAAAAGGCCATTTTCAAGTCCAAATTGGAGCAACAACAAAGAAGTCTGAATCTATCCTCTAGCTCGAGCACTGTTCAATATTTGGACCATATCTGCAGTTCTAGAAGTCAAAATGATCTAAATGTTTTACATAAGAAAGCTGAGATAATTTCCTATAACTTTTATGTTTTCAAGTGGCTCTAATTTTGATGTTATCAATGACTTTTTAGGAAGACAAGAAAAGATAAGGATTGTCACCAAGTCAAGAGTTGACCACCTACTCATCAATTAATCATCAAATCAATAGTTCTCAATTTTGGCCTATAAAAGGAGGCATTTGCTATGCATTTAGGCATCTTGGTTTTCAGATCAAGATCATGCTTTTGCTTTCTCTCTTTGTATGTTTTGTAATGTTTATGCTTTGTTTTCATTCATATCAAGTTTATGCCTTTCATTTCCTTTCCTTTACTTAGTTAACTCTTTTCTTATTTATGTTCTTATTTTGCTTACTTATTTTTCTTTCTTTCATTATATGTAGCTAAGTTTATTATGTCAAGGTGAAAAGAGTACACTAATGATGTAAGAATAAGTATAGTGTAAACTTAATATGGACTTTAATGTTTGATACTAACATGTTTTGTATTTGTTATCTTGTTCACTCTTTAATACTTTGCTTGTTAAATGACTAATCTTGATTCATGTTGTATAACACTTGGTACAACACATGCTTGGCACTTTCATAGCCCATACTATATGGTATAACCGACACCTGAGCTATGAAAGGAACTTGATTTGTTATTAACATAAGTTATAATCATGAATGCTTGACGAGATTTGCAAGTATTAGCATTAATCGAATAAGATGACTAATGTAATCATGTTAACAATCTATAATCTAGTTGGAACCTCCTTTGTGTGTAGTTTCCATTTGAATAATAAAAGTTTATACTATACTTGTTTGACATACCATTAGTGGATCCTCTAACCTTAACATTTATTGTCATCGTTATTCAATCTTTACATTAATATTTCATCTCAAAGTTCTCTTCTTCTTCTTCTTCTCCTTCTTTTTCTTTATTATTATTGTTATTGTTATTGTTATTGTTATTGTTATTATTGTTGTTGTTGTTGTTTTCTATAATTTATATAATTAATCTCCTTGTGCTTCTACCCCGGTCTTACTGGGTTATTTATTACTTTGACACTCCTGCACTTCAAAGAAAACATCAATCTTTTAGTCATGTCATGATCCCCTTACCCGAGATCCTAACATACACTAAATGTATGCTAGCCATTAAATGGTAATCTTCCTACCCGGGATCCTAACATACTCTAAATGTATGCTAATTAATGCATGCTCAATCTCCTTACTCGGGATCCTAATATACTCTAAATATATGCTAGTTAATACATGATGATCCCTTTACTCGGAATCCTGACATACACTAAATGTGTATACTGGTCAATATATGTTTGATCCCTTTACCAGGAATCCTAACATACACTAAATGCATGTTAGTTCAAATATGGCGATCCCTTTACCCATGATCCTAAAAAACACTAAATATATGTTAGTTCATGTCTCAAATCACACTTCTCATATTTCTTTTGTCAACAATGATTTGACCACTCAACAATTAACACAATAACCTTTCACCTTGAATACACATATATTTAGTAATTCACATTTCACATTGGTAATATATTAAATCATGGAATTTAACTTAGAAAGTATAGGTGCATTTCACCTACCTACATTAGAAGCTCAACTCGTGCTCCCCTGCTACTATTGTTGCACCACACCTATGGTCCCTCTTGTAAATCACAGGTTTATCATATAAATTTTCCTCATCCAATGATATATTTTATAGTAATCATATGAATAGCCAATAATTCTTTCCTTTAGTCATTTCTTAATATTTTATGTTTTTCTCATTTCACTAATTAATATTATCGTTATTTGTTCAACCATAGTTATCATTCTTTTATTTATATTTGGACTGTTACTGTTTTATTTTTGAACCCTTACAGTTTAAACACTAAACTATTACTGTCTAGACATTGAACTATTACTGTCCGACTTCTCTTAAGATGTTTAACTATATCTAGAGTTATATACCAATTTTCTTAGTTAGTCAGCTTTTAAAACTATAATTTTTATAAAGGAACTTGATCTTAATTCCTTCATCCTCCTATCCAAAATTCCTCTGAAAGTGAACAAACAAAACTGTTCACATGCATCAACCTTTCTATTTACACACAACACATAGAGTTATTTAATTTAACGACTCATATTTTTCTCTCAATTCAAGTCTAAGAACTCTAACTATAATTCAACATCCATGCATTAATTTATAATCAACTTTAAAATGACTTATAAAACCATGTTTAGAACACCTTACCTGGTATGAATCAATGTTTCAATCATCAACTCCCTCCTTTTCTTTCTAATAATAGCTGTCCTTCTCCTCTTCTCTTCTTCTTCAAATTTTCTTGTTAATCCCTTGCCCGCTATTATTTATTCTATGCATAACCCTCAATCTTATATGGGTTATTAGAATTTTTTTATTTCTTGATTTGTAAAAATGGATACAAAAACTCTCTTTTTTTATGAGAGTCGCAGATCTTTATTTATTTATTTATTTATTTAATTATTTATTGTTATTATTATTATTATTATTTTATTTTTTTTTTAGAAGAGGAATATTTATGCTTTATAAGTATTCTTATTTTCATTTAGGCCCCATTTTATTTAAGTGTTTTCATTTTGCCCCCACTTCTTTTTAGTTTAGTTTATTTTCTTTAATTTAATCCAACCTTGATTTTTCCTGAGATTTACACCTAAATCCAAATTCTACAACTCCAGTTATGATCCAATTACTGAACAGTATTTTAGTTTGGACTAAACTATCATCTCTTTTTTAAGTTTCACCCTCTCTTTATCCTTTCAATTTTAGTATTTTATCTTATCAATCAATCCTTTCATTTATGTGATCGGCTTGCATTTAGAATGAATATTTACATTTACTATAAATTAAAGGTATCTTATGGTATCAGACTTGTTATTATAAAACATTCTTTGGTGAAGGAGTTATTGTTAATTCAAGGGTAGAATAATGATATAAAACATTAATAAAAATACACTTTTAAGTACTAATCATGCTCCTCGACCAACTTATTACTAGTCTCTAGTAATCAAAGCGTTAAAATAGAAAAATAATTTGCAAATTCCACAAAGCAAGGTATTTATCATTCAATTTCCATTGATCTATCCGGATAAACAAACTCTCATTAAATTTATATATCTACTCACTACCTCTTAAACAAGATTTTAATAAACCTTTTTTTCTTGTGCTCAATATATCAACACATAGTTATAGGGCTTTACTTGGAAAAAAATAAAATTCTTGTTCTAATATTTAAGGTTAACTTCCATAGGTTAAGATTTTTTTTCTTCTATTTTCCTTTTTTTTAATATATATACATGTAACTTAAAACATAATGCATCTTTAACCCATGTATTGAGCTTTCAATTAATGACTCCTATATTAGTTGGTCTTCGGGCATTAGGTATTGAGATACTTTTACGAGCTTAGTAACTCAAGTTGTAGATACTAATATGTAAATAGTGCAATTGGATTCCCCTAAACTTTTCCCCTCAACCTATGTAACAAGTGTTGGGTTAATAGCTCTCAAGTCAGTTGACTTTAGGGTATTAGATGTTAAGACACGCCTTCAAGTTTAATTGCTTAGGGTAGAAAGGCTATAAAACCAAACTTATCAACATTTTTAGTATCATTTTTTTCTTCAAATTATATATTATCCTTTCCCTTAGTTGTTTCCTTTAATAAAAAAACATAAATAATATAATAATTCAATATGCAATCCACAATCATATATTACAGTGTGTGTGTGTGTGTGTGAAAATTAAGGTTTAAAAATACAAATTAAATGAGTACACGAGCAAAATTAAGTGATAATAATACGAAAGTTTGTAAACCTGAATATTTTAAGAAGTATTATGATAGACCTTGTTATGAATATTGCAAATAGTCATTGAAAAATATTTACCAAGATATGTCTCAAGAGTTAATAAAATTCCTTCTTACTTTGCCATTTTAGTAACAACAGTTTGCAAATGGTTTATGAAAAAAAAAAACATGGTTAGTTTTTTTTTAATATCAACTATTACTCTCTCTCCCTAACCAAAATAAGATATTATCCTCAATGTTCTAAGGTAGAAAGATAGAGTATAGGAGAAATTACCTAAAATAATGACTACAGACAAACCTGAAACCCACTTAAACAAATATAAGAAACAACAAAACATAAATATTATTCTATTAATAAAACCAAAAGACACAAGTTTTTACACACTAAGACTCAAATCGTAGTTGTGATTGTGGCTCACATTTTCCCTTGGTTTTATGTTCAAGAACAACTTAAACACCCTCTATGAGTTGGGGATAAGCTTCCCATCCAATTTTCTTAAAAATTACCAAACAGAGTCTTCTTAGTCAGATTCCCAAGACTAAGTCGAGCATGTTCTTTATAAAATAGTGGTCATAAATCATGAATTGCACGATGCACATCTCTACTAAGATACGTCTCAAGAGTTAATAGAAGATTATCAAAAGACTCCTTACTTAGGTCATCTTTAATGAATTGTAATTTATCTTCATGGTTTATAGATACCATTCTCAAAAACGTCAATGTGCATTACAAGTCCATCTGGCACATCGATGACAGACTTTCAGTCATTTTGCATGACATTTCATTGCAAAAATGCTTTTACCTGTCTTAGGCATGTATGAAATAAAAGAATTGGAAAACTCACTTGATAATCAGACCTTTACTTCAATTAGCCAGTAAATCTCTTTAGAAATTTCATGGTTCATTAACAACCTCAATCTTATATACCTAGCTTAGTAAATTTTTATAATAGCATTTTGAGGCAAAACAGGAAAATACCTTTTTAATTTTTCAAGAGTGGTGTTCATTTTTTAAGATAGAAAGTGGAAAATAGATTCAAAGAAAAAAGGAGCAAGGAATTGAACAAATATATAAACAAATATCATTTATCATGGGAAATTGAAAGAACCGACTTAAGGGTCACGAAGTACTATTATCCATCATTTAACAGGGGTGACAGAGACTAGCAAACCAAGAGTCACAAACAAAAAAAAACACAAAAACAAAGTGACAAAAACAAAATAATCAACATTTATCTATAGGATCATTCAAACTAGCCAATTCATTTTTACTAGGAAAATTATCAAAGTAAACTTTCAAATGATATTTATTTACCTTAAAAACACTATCACTCTTTGGATTATCAATATTAAAGGCCTTATAAGGATACACATCTTTCTCAATAAATAGACTCCTCCATCTTAATCTTAACTTTCTAGAAAATAAATGGAGTTGAGAAGTATAAAACAAAACTTTTTGACCAGTATTAAATTTTTGATAATTTTCACAAGTTTTGCAAAATATATGTGTGTCCTTGAATATGGTGGGTGAATAAAATCCATTTTGAAATATCATAGCTATCTTTTTTGACAAGAAATGACTCTACATGCTTCAGAATGACAGTTTAATGACACTACTTACTTTATTATTAGGAATGCATCTGAATAATACTTAAAAGTGTATTTTTTATCAAGGTTTTATATCATTATTTTTCACTTAAAGAATCAATAACTCCTTAATTAAACCATGTTTTATAATAACATATCTAATAATTTATGGTAGGTGTTGATTTTAAATGCAAGCCTATCATATAAATAAAAGTATTGATTGATGAATTTAATAACTGAAATTGAAATGACAAAGAGATGGCCAAACTTAGAAAAGAGATGTTGGTGTAGTCTAAATTGGAACACTGTTCGATAATTAGGTCATATCTGGAGCTATAGATCTCAGATTTAGGTCTACTTTACATGCCTGGAAATGTAAGACATAGGTCTATAACTTTCATATTAGCCCAATACTTAAAAAGATTATTTTTAAGTTCAAATTATAGCAACAACAAAGAAGTATGAGTCTGTCCTTTAGCCCGAGCACTGTTCAGTGGTTGGCCCATATCTGGAGTTGGAGAAGTCTAAATGATCTCAATTTTTTACACAAGATAAATGAGACAATTTCTTACAACTTTCATGTTTTTAAGTAGTTTTAATTATGATGTTATCAATGATGTTTTAGGCAGACAAGAAACGATAAGGATTATTACCAAGTCAAGATTTGGTCACCCACTTATTAATTAGTCATCAAATCAATAGTTCTCAATTTTTTTCTATAAAAGGAGGCATTTGCCATGCATTTAGGTATCTTGGTTTCCAGATCAAGATCATGCTCTTACTTTCTCTTTCTGTATTTTTTGTAATGTTTATGCTTTGCTTTCATTAATATCAAGTTTATGCCTTTCATTTCCTTTCATTTACTTAGTTAACTTTTATCTTATTTATGTTTTTATTTTATTTATTTATTTTTCTTTGTTTCATTATGTTTAGTAGAGTTTATTATGTCAAGGTGAAAAAGTTATAATAATGGTGTAAGAATAAGTATAGTGTAAACTTAATATGAACTTTAATGTTTGATACTAACATGTTTTGTATTTGTTATCTTAACATTTATTATCATTGTTTAATCCTTACATTAATATTCCATCTCAAAGTTCTCATCATCTTCTTCTTCTTCTCCTTCTTTTTTTTTTATTATTATTAGTATTAGTACTACTACTACTACTACTACTACTACTACTACTACTACTACTACTACTACTACTACTATTGTTATTATTATTGTCGTTGTTATTGTTATTGTCATCTATAATTTATACAATTAATCTGTCTGTGGTTCGACCCTGGTCTTGCCAAGTTATTTATTACTTCGACACTCCTGCACTTAAGAGAAGGCATTAATCTTTTAGTCATGTCATCTTCAATACTCTATCTTTTTACATTAGAACATTGAGGACAATATCTCATTTTGGTTAAGAGAAAGGGTAGTGGTTGATATCACAAAAAAAAAACTAACTATGTTTTCTATTTCATAAATCATTTGCAAAACTGTTGTTACTAGATGGCAGAGTAAAGGAGTTTTTTTTGTTAAAGTGACTTTGAGACTCATCTTAGTAAACATTCTTAATAAGGTCTATTAGAAAACTTCTTAAAATATTCAGGTTTATATACTCTCGCATTATTATCACTTAATTCTGCTCATACACTCATTTAAAAAGTATTCTTAAACCTTTATTTTCATAAACACACACTTTAACATATGATTATGGGTTGCACATTGGATTATTATATTATTCATGTTCTTTTACTAAACATAACAACTAAGGGAAATAGATAGTATATAATTTATATAAAAAAATAATGATAATAATAAAAACATAGATAAGTTTGGTTTTGTAACCTCATTAATCTAAGCAATTAAGCGTGGGGGGTGTTTTAACACGTAATACCCTAAACTCAACTAACTTGGGAGTCATTGCCTAACGCTTGTTATGTGGGTTAAAGACAAAAGCTTAAGAGAATCAAACAATGCACTCTCTATATATTAGTATCTACAACCCGAGTTTCTAAGCTCATAGGTGTGTCTCAACATCTAAAGCCCTAAGACCAACTGATATGAGAGTCATTAGTTGAAAGCTCGTTACATGGGTTGAAGATCTACTGTGCTTTAAGTTATATGTATATATGTTAAAAAAAAGTAAAAAAATAAAGAAGAAAAAAATAATAATAGCAACCTAAACAAGTTAACCTTAAACATTAAAACAAAAATTTTGTTTTCTTCCAAGTAAAGCCCATAACTATGTGATGATATATTGAGCACAAAAGAAAGGTTTATTAATATCTTGTTTAAGAGGTATTGAGTAGATATATAAATTTAATAAGAGTTTGGTTATTTAGATAGATTAATAAAAGTTGAATGATGAATGTATTGCTTTGTGTAATTTATAAATTATTTCTCTATTTTAATGCTTTGATTATTAGATGATTAGTACTTAAAAGTGTATTTTTATCAAGGTTTTATATCATCATTTTACACTCGAAGTATCAATAACTCCTTAATTAAAGCATGTTTTATAATAATGTATCTAATAATATAAGATACCTTTAATTTATGATAAATGTTCATTTTAAATGCAGGCCTATCATATAAATGAAAGGATTGATTGATAAATTTAAGAACTGAAATTGAAAGGACAAAGAGATAGTCAAACTTAGAAAAGAGATGTCAGTGCAATCCAAACCGAAACACTGTTTGGTAATTGGATCATATCTAGAGTTGTAGATCTTAGATTTAGATCTACTTTATATGGATGAAAAGTAAGACATAGGCCTACAACTTTCATATGGAGCTCAAGAATTAAAAAGATCATTTTCAAGTTCAAATTATAGTAATAATAAAGAAGTCTGAATCTGTCTTCTAGCCCAAGCACTATTTAGTGTTTAGCTCATATCTAGAGTTCTAGAAGTCCAAATGACCTGAATGTTTTATACAAGAAAGCTGAGATAATTTCCTACAACTTTCATATTCAAGTAGCTCTAATTTTAATGTTATAAATGACATTTTGGGCAGACAAGAGAAGATAAGGATTATTACCAAGTTAAGAGTTGATCACTCACTCATCAAATAGTCATCAAATTAATAGTTCCAATTTTGGCCTATAAAAGGAGGCATTTGCTATGCATTTAGGCATCTTGGTCTCCAAATCAAGATCATGCTTTTGCTTTTTCTTTTTATATTTTTTGTAATGGTTATGATTTGCTTTCATTAATATCAAGTTTATGCCTTTCAATTTCCTTCCTTTGCTTTGTTAACTTTTATCTTATTTATGTTCTTATTTTATTTTTTTTCTTTCTTTCATTATGTTTAGTTAAGCTTATTATATCAAGGTGAAAAGGTTACACTAATAGTGTAAGAATAAGTATAGTGTAAACTTAATATGGACTTTCATATTTGATACTAACATGTTTTGTATTTGTTATCTTGTTCACTCTTTAATACTTTCTTGTTAAATGACTAATCTTGATTTATATTGTATAATACTTAGTACAACAAATGCTTGGTACTTTCATAGCTCATATTGTATGGTATAGTGTAAACTTAATATTGACTTTCATATTTGATACTAACATGTTTTGTATTTGTTATCTTGTTCACTCTTTAATACTTTCTTGTTAAATGACTAATCTTGATTTATATTGTATAATACTTAGTACAACAAATGCTTGGTACTTTCATAGCTCATATTGTATGGTATAACCGACACCTGAGCTATGAAAGGAACTTGATTTGTTGTTAACATAAGTTATAATCATGAATGCTTGACAACATTTACAAGTATTAGCGTTAATCAAATAAGATGAGTAATGTAAACATATTAACAATCTATAATTCAATTGAAACCTTATTTGTGTGTGGTTTCCAATTGAATAATAAGAGTTTATACTATACTTGTTTGACATACCATTAGTGAATCTTCTAACTTTAACATTTATTGTTATCATTGTTTAATCCTTACATTAATATTTCATCTCAAAGTTCTCGTCATCCTCTTCTTCTTCTCCATCTTTTTCTTTATTATTATTATTATTATTATTACTACTACTACTACCACCACTACTACTACTATTATTATTAGTATTACTGTTGCTACTATTATTATTGTTGTTATTATTATTACTATTATTATTATTATTGTATTATTGTCATCTATAATTTATATAATTAACCTACCTATGGTTCGACCCTTGTCTTGTCGGGTTATTTATTACTTTGACACTCCTATACTTGGGAGAAGACATTAATCTTTTAGTTGTGTCAAGTTTTTGGCGTTGTTGCCGACGAGGTAAGTCTTGTATAAATTATAATATTTATTTTATTTTCTCTTTTCACTTTTCTTGTATATAACTTTGTTTCTTTTCTCTTGTTTCTTCTCTTTTATTCTATTCCTACATGTGCATGAGAGTGTGGTCACATATAATAAGTGGTAGAATTTGTAAGGTATCCTCATCATTTTCAGAAAATATGGCCAAAGAAGATAATCAATCACTTTATAATGAGAATAATAAGAATAATCGTATCAGAACACCTAGAGACCACATGAATCCTATTAGAACAAGAGCACCATCATGCATTATATTTGCTCTTAATGCATCTCATTTTAATATTCCACTTTTACCTTCTTTTCTTGGTTTAGAATTGGAAAATTCATACTTGCATTTAAGAGAATTTAAGGAGGTTTGTAACACATATAATGATTCAAATTGTAGCATGAACACCATCAAATTAAAGCTTTTTCCTTTTTTATTAAAAGATAAAGCTAAAACATGGCTACAAAAATTAAGACCAGGATCCATTCATACTTTGGATGAAATGCAATAGTAGTTTTTAAAGAAGTTTTTCCTATCTCACAGAACAAACTCTTTCGAAAGACAAATCATCACTTTCACTCAAAAACCAGGAGAAACATTTTACCAATGTTGGGATAGTTATTAGGACTTGCTTAATACTTACCCTCATCATGGTTTTGAAACAGGAAGATTGGTTTTATATTTTTATGAAGGGTTAACACCTAGAGATAGGCAAATAGTTGAATTGATATGCAATGGAACTTTTGAAGATAAAGACCCTGATGAAGCAATCGAGTACTTAGACTTGTTAGCTTAAAATACTCAAAATTGGGACACCGTAGGTACTTATGAGACATCGGGTAAAACTCAACCTCATACATCTAGTAGATGTATATACAACCTTAGAGAAAATCATAACCTCCAAGCTAAGTTTGTGTCTTTGGCTGAAAAAGTCAAGGCATTGGAATTAAAAAAGAATGGTCAATTAAAAACTATTAAAAACATTGTGTCAAATATGTGAAACAAATGAACACTCAACCAATAATTGTTCAACCTTGCCTTCTTTTAAGAAATGTCTCCTTGAACGAGAAGTAGATCATATTGATAAATTTGTTTATGATCAACTTGAATCTACTTTAAGTAAAAATGAGTTGGATGAATCTAAAGATTTGCAAATGATTTATTTCGAGGAAGAAAAATCACAGATGAAAAATGCACTAAAAATATTGATGTGAATCTTTTGTTAAAAGTAACAACAAATTCGACATCTAACATCACATCAATCGATGATTACTTTCCTAACGAATCCTTACTTTCTCTTAGTCCAGTGTCTTGGTATAATAAAAATATCAATTTTCTTGCTTTAGGAGATTTGCCAGCTAATTAGAGTACCTAAGGAAAAGAAAAGTTTTTGAACGAAGTGAAGAACTTTTATTGGGATGACCCTAACTTATTCAAATATTATCCTGATCAAATATTTCGAAGATGCATTCTCAACAATGAGGTAATTAGTGTCATTAAACTTCGTCATTCTGAAACATATAGAAGTTATTTCTCGTCATAAAAGACAGCTACAAAAATCTTTCAAAATAGATTTTATTAGCCCACCATGTTCAAGGACACGTATGCATTCTGCAAAACTTGTGAAAATTGTCAAAAAGTTGATACTGGTCAAAAAGTTTTGTTTTATAATTCTCTACTCCATTTATTCCCTAGAGAACTAAGATCAAAATGGGGTAGTCCATTTATTAAGAAACATGTGTATCCTTATAGGGCCTTTGATATTGAAAATTCAATGAATGACAATGTTTTTAAGAAAAATGGATATCATATAAAAGCTTGCTTTGATAATTTTCCTAGTGAAAATGAATCAACTCGTTTGAATGATCTTGTAAATAAAGGTTGATTATTTTGTTTTTCTCACATTGTTTTTGTGTTTTTTTTAGTAATTTTTTGCTAGTTTCTCTCACCCCAGTCAAATGGCGGACAACAATACTCTGTGAGTTAAGTTGATTCTTTCAATTTTCCATAATAATTGATATCTATGTATATATTTGTGTAATTATTTGAATCTCTCTTCCAATTCTCATTTGAAACTGGACACAAATCTTGAAAAATTAAAAAAGTATTTTCCCACTCTGCCTCAGAATATGATTACAAAAATTTACCGTGCTAGATGTGCAAGATTGAGGTTGTTAATGAATCATGGAATTCCTGAAGATATTTGTTGGTTGATTGAAGCAAAGTTCCGATTATCAGGTGAGTCCTCAAATTCCTTCATTTCACACATGCCTAGAACAGGTAAAAGCACTTTTGCAAAGAAACGTCATACAAAACGACTGAAAGTCTATCATCAATGTATCAGATGGACTTTTAATGCACAATATTGTTCTTTAGGAATGGTATCTATAAACCAGAGTGTCCTAAAAAGGATCTCACATCTTTCACAGTCCTAGAGGTAGGTACTTTTTGAATGATTTTAACTTTTGATTTATCTATCTCTATCCCTTTTGAAGAGACAATGTGACATAAGATAATGTCATATGTCACCATAAAATGATGCTTCTCTCAATTGAGTACAAGATTACTCTTTTCACATTTTTTAAGAACTTTTTCTAAATGCATTAGACACAACTCAAAAAAATCCCTATAAACTGAAAAATCATCCATGAAAACTTTCAAAAAAAATTTCATCATATCACTAAAGATACCTATCATACACCTTTGAAAAGTGACTAGTGCATTACACAAGCCAAAGGATATTCTTCTATAAGCATAAGTACCAAAAGGACAAGTGAAAGTGGTTTTTCCTTAGTTTTCTAAGAAAATCTTAATTTGGTTGTAACCCGAGTATCCATTAAGAAAACAATAGAAAGCTCTTCCAGCTACTCTTTCAAGCACTTGGTCTAAAAATGAAAGTGAAAAATGGTCCTTCCTAGTCATCATGTTCAACTTACGATAATCAATACACATACGTCATCCAGTTTGGATTCTTATTGGCACTAGTTCATTATTTTCATTCTTCACCATCGTAACTCCAGATTTTTTAAGGACAACTTGGGTTAGACTAACCCATTTTAAGTTTGCAATGGGGTAAATGATACCTGCATCAAGTAGCTTAAGCACTTCACCTCTCACTACTTCCTTCATGTTTGGTTCAATCATCTATGTATTTGCCTTACAAATTTAGCCTCTACTTTAAGATAGATTCTATATGTATATAAAAGAGGGCTAATTCCTTTCAAGTCAGTAATTGTCCATCCAATTGCTTTCTTATGTTTTATCACCACTTTCAAAAGTTTTTGTTCTTACTCTATGCTAAGTTTTGATGAGATTACAATAGGATATGATTCATCTTCCCCTAGAAATGCATACTTAAGATCATTTAGTTAAAGCTTTCTTTCTGGTTTATAAGGTTGGACAAAAGATGCCTCAACTTTCACCTAGGCTAAAATCAAAGGCTCAAACAATGGGGTTCATTGACCTATTGACATAATAAGCATTGGATCTAGATAAGTCTCAAGCTTTTTTACTTTCTCATCATCACATTCCAAAGAATAAAATCTTTCATCATGAATTAAAATTCTCTCCAATAGATCCTTTATCTACACTCTCTTAAAGTGTTCTTAACAAACTATTTAGATCAAATCTATCTCTTTAATGTCCTCATGTTCACCAATTTGTTTGGAAACATTGAATATGTTCATCTCCACAATCATATTCCCAAAAGATAATTT
Source organism: Populus ilicifolia (assembly GCA_015708895.1). NCBI lineage: Eukaryota > Viridiplantae > Streptophyta > Magnoliopsida > Malpighiales > Salicaceae > Populus > Populus ilicifolia. The sequence continues at coordinate 182,369 of SRLM01000550.1, forward strand.
CATCACCCCATTTCTATAGTTAATTAAAGCATTGAATGTAGCTAGGAAAGGTCTACCTATGATGAATAGGATAGGGGCATTAGATCCTTGAATAGGTGCGATGTCTAAATCTATAAAATCAATAGGAAAGTAGAATTTATCTACTTGGACCAACACATCCTTAATAGTACCCCTGGGAATTTTGATTGACCTATTAGCTAATTGAAGGGTGATTCGAGTAGGCTTGATTTCTCTTAAACCTAATTGTTCATAAACAATCTAAGGTATTAAATTCTCACTTTCTCCTAAATCCAACAAAGCTTGATCTATCTTATAACTTCCAATAATGCATGAAATAGTTGGACAACCAAGATCTTTGTATTTGGAGGGGTCTTAAACTGGATGATGACACTAGCATGTTCAATTAGAAAGGCTCTTTCTTTCACATTCAATCTCCCTTTGATGGTACATAAGTCCTTAAGAAACTTTACATAAAACGGGGCTTGTTCAATTGCATCAAGGAGTGGAATGTTGACTCATTTGTTTAAACAATTTATAGATTTTTGAGTTCATAACATCATGTTTAGGTTTCCCTAACCTTTGTGGAAATAGTGCTCTTAGAAGAAATTCAAAATCACTCACTTTAACTCTAATTTTTCTTGAATCATCTCCTTTCTCACTCATTTCTCTCTCATTTATCTCATCTTCTTTTTCACTCAAACTCTTATTTGTCACTTGTGTTTTGATTTTCTCTTCACTTTCCCTAGATTTCTCCTTCACAATACCTCTAGGAATCCCAAAACCTATAGCTTCATCAACAATCTTTCCACTTCTAAGGGTGGTAATGGCTTGGACTTATTCATGGTTTGAAATTTCACTAGGAAAGGATTCACTTATGTGCACCTGACCTTTAGAATTTGGCATTGGTTGAGCTGGGATTTTTTCTTTCTCTTAAATCCTTAGTGATTGAGTCAACTTAGTCAATTGACTTTGAATGTCATCTAACATCCTATTGTTTTGGTCTTGAAAATTATAAGCTTAGTTGTTGATTCCTCCTTATGTTTGCATGAATTATTAAAGAGTATCTAATTAATACTTAAAAATTCATTTTTATCAAGGTTTTATATCATCATTCTGCACTTGAAGTATTAATAACTCCTCAACTAAAACATATTTTATAATAATACATCTAATAATATAAGATACCTTTAATTCATGGTAAATGTTCATTTTAAATACAGGCCTATCGCATAAATAAAAGGATTGATTGATAAATTTAAGAACTAAAATTGAAAGGACAAAGAGATGACCAAACTCATAAAAGAGATGTCAGTGCAGTCCAAACTGGAACATTGTTCGATAATTGGGTCATATTTAGAGCTCTAGATCTCAGATTTAGGTCTGCTTTATATGGATGGAACAATAAGACAAAGGCCTACAACTTTCATATGAAGCCCAAGATCTAATAAGGTTATTTTCAAGTTCAAATTAGAGTAGCAACAAAGAAGTCTAAATCTGTCCTACAGCCCAAGCATTGTTCAGTGTTTGGCCCATACCTGGAGTTTTAGAAGTCGAAATGATCTGAATTTTTTACATAGAAAATCTAAGACAATTTTCTACAACTTTCATTTTCAAGTGGCTCTAATTTTGATGTTATCAATGATGTTTTGGGCAGACAAACAAAGATAAGGATTATCACCAAGTCAAGAGTTGGCCACCTACTCATCAATTAGTCATCAAATCAATAGTTCTTAATTTTGGCTTATAAAAGGAGGCATTTACCATGCATTTAGACATCTTGGTTTCCATATCAAGATCATGCTCTTGCTTTCTCTCTTTGTATTTTTCATAGTGTTTATGTTTTGCTTTCATTAATATCAAGTTTAGGCCTTTCAATTCCTTTGCTTTGTTAACTCTTATCTTATTTTGTTTATTTATTTTTCTTTCTTTCATTATGTCTAGCTAAGTTTATTATGTCAATGTGAAAAGGTTACCCTAATGGTGTAAGAATAAGTATAGTGTAAACTTAATATGGACTTTAATGTTTGATACTAACATGTTTTATATTTGTTATCTTGTTCACTCTTTAATGCTTTGCTTGGTAAATGACTAATCTTGATTTATATTGTATAACACTTGGTATAACAAATACTTGGCACTTTCATAGCCCATACTGTATGGTATAACCAACACTTAAGTTATGAAAGGAACTTGATTTGTTGTTAACATATGTTATAATCATGAATGCTTGATGAAATTTGCAAGTATTAGCATTAATCGAATAAGATGACTAATGTAATCATGTCAATAATTTATAATCTAATTGAAACCTCTTTTGTGTGTGGTTTTCAATTGAATAATAAGAGTTTATACTATACTTGTTTGACATACCATTAGTGGAACCTCTAACCTTGACATTTGTTATTATCATTGTTTAATCGTTACATTAATATTCCATCTCAGAGTTCTCATCTTCTTCTTCTTCTCCTTCTTTTTCTTTATTATTATTATTATTATTATTATTATTATTATTACTACTACTACTACTACTATTATTGTTGTTGTTATTATTATTGTTGTTGTTGTTATTGTTATTTTGTCATTTATAATTTATACAATTAACCTCCTTATCGTTCAACTCCGGTCTTACCGGGTTATTTATTATTTCGACACTCCTACACGTGGGAGAAAACATTAATCTTTTAGTCGTGTCATTGTTGCTATTGTTGTTGTTGTATTATTGTTATCTATAATTTATACAATTAACCTCTCTACAGTTCGACCCCGGTCTGCCAAGTTATTTATTACTTCGACACTCCTGCACTTGGAAGAAGATATTACTCTTTTGGTCGTGTCAAACCACTCGTGAAATCCTGCACATTGCTTCTTTCTATTGGGCAAGTCGCTTGGAACAATTAGACCACTCATGAAACTCTTTTAATGTTTTATTCTTCATCAAGTAGGTCACTTGGAAAAATGAGATCGCTCGTAAAATTCTTCACTTTGCTTCTATCTATTACACAAGTTGCCTGAAACAATTAGACCACTTGCAAAACCCTTTTCAAGTTTTATTCTTTATCAAGCGAGTCGCATGGAACAATTAGACCATCTTTCTTTACAAAACAAAAAAAAAACTCAAAAAAAAGGAAAGAAAAAGAGGAAGGGTTTTCACAATTTTTCTTCTTTACAAAACTTACTATACAAAGTCAAAAGAAAATAAATTTTTTAATGCCTTTGTATCGTAAGCATTGTAAACAAAGTACAACTATTGTAGCTCAATTTTGACCTATTGGCTTTTTAATTTAATTTTATAGGGTTTAAGATGTAAAATTAAAAGATCAAAGATTTATTTTAATGAAAAGTATGATTTTTCAAATTGCATGAAAACTAGGGACTATAATGTACTTTTTTCTATTCTATCCCTTTCTTCAAAATAATCTCTATCTTCAAGATAATAATAGTTATTTGCTTTTTAATTTGATTCTTGATCAAATTCAAACTTCAAAAAAAAATGAGTTTAATTGAAATTTTATTTCTCACATACAAAGGGACTTTTACACTATAAATGCAGACCTCAGTGTATGCATAAAAGGAGGAGACAAGATTAAAAAACCTTAAAGGGGAACAAACTAAAAAAAAAAACCTAAGAGGAGGTCATTATAAAAGAGAAAGAAAAAAAGAAGAATAGAGGGAATAAAGACTAAAAAGAGGAGGAAAGCATTCTCCAATCAATGCTTGCACTGTTATCTTCACCTTCGCCTTTAGCTTCACTAGGTAAAGTCTTCTTCTTATCTTTATTTCTGTGTAATTGTTGTAAGAAAATAGTGCAAAGGTAATTAATGGGCTGGATCTAGGCTTCGGGCCTAGCCAGCCCAAATTATGTTTATTAACGGTGTCTTTGGGAAAACACACCTTTATACCATAGCCATAATTTTTATGTTCATTTTAGTTTGATATTTGGCTAAACAAGCCCTTTTTTATATCAAAAAATTTCAAAAATATTTGGGGATCTTTGTTGATTTATTTGTGGGCCCTTCGCACTTTGATTTATTTTTTTCTTTACGTTTTGTATTTTTTTTATGTTATGTGCTCAATCGGTGGCCTATTATTATTAAATCCAAATCTTTCATGCAATGTTTTTTTTTTATTTTCATCTAAAAATGAAAAATAATAATAAAGGATAAATAATAAAAAATAACATGGAAAATTTCTTCTTTAAATTCTTTTTTACAAAAATATTTACTAACGCTAAAGTCAAGAGTATCGTATTTTTTTAGATTTGTGCGATATTTACCAACGCTAAAGTTAGAAATATTTGTAAGAATTGTTCACTGACGCTAGAGTCAAGAACATGAAAGGAAGAATAAAAAAACAAAAATAAAAACAAATTCTTATCAATTTTAGAAAAAAGCAATAATGCAACTAGCATTAGGTAAGACGCTTAAGAGGTAATAGTATCTTTTCTTTTATGTAACAAGTCACATATCATAAAACCTCTATCAATCAGTTAGGATTCTTATTAACCTCAATATTAGGTAGCAACTCCTTGAACAAGACATTTTCCTCTAAAAGAACAAGATACCAAGTATATGTTTTATTTTCAATCAAAAAATAATTTTTTAATTAGTTGTCGTGATATTTGAATGTGACTATATCAATCACAATGATAGGGATTAATATATGAAAAATATCAATAGTAACTGTGAAGATCCTGTTGTAAAGATGCATTGATGGAATTGATGTAAGTTGAGAAATATTTTAAAAGATTTAAGTTATATTATTTATATGGGCTAAATGGTTACGTAGGCAATGAGTTAGGTTTTTTACTCCAAGGTAAAAGTACAATTTGTGTGATTAAATTGAAGGGATAATTAATTCTTGGTGTGGAAAACAAAAGATATTTAAGTATTATATGACAATTTTAGTTTTACCTATAATTTAAGATGGCTCATAAATATGATGTTTGCTTTTAAACTTAATAAAGGAAATATTTGCAATATTAGATAATTATAAAATTAATATTACACTACAATTCTATATGTTTTTGTATGTACTTCATGCCCATCCCCGACATCTTGATACTACATTTTCGTTTCTCCTAGTTTTCATCAGGTGGACTTTTGCAAAGACCAGTGCTTGACATGTAAATAAAGTTAATATTCTATTTAATACTTTTTGGTAATGCATGTAATAAACATATGTGATGTGATGATCTTATGAACAAATAAACTAAAAGCCGTGGTTTTTTTACTGTAGATGGAGATACAAAATTCACCCTGGAAAGTTTTACTAGCAATATTGATGGGTTGATAACACCTTCCCTTTTCCTATTGCAAGCAAAAACAAATGGCAACCTCAGCCTATGAGGAAGACTATAATCTCGAGTATGCTATGCAACTTTCAAGTGCATCAGTGCTGCCTCTGGTTTTGAAAGCAGCAATAGAGCTAGGTGCGTCTGTGATAATAGAAAAGGCTGGTCCTGATGCCTTGCTCTCAGCTTCAGATATTGTCGCTCAATTTCCCACACAAAACAACAAGGATTCCTTATTTACCCTAGCTACAACAGGAAAGAAGACTTCAGAATAAACTCTACTTTGAAATCAGATTTCCTAGTTTATTTGGGACTTATTAATGGTGAAAAATCCGATTCTAACTTATTTAGGATGGTAATTTTGGGATTTTTAGTATTTTCTTCTTAGTTTTTAGGTTACTATTACTTATTTGGGTCAATTGTAAGTGGGCCGAATATAAGTCCACTTAAGGGGGGTCTATTAGGGTTTTTTTAAGTCTAGTCACTATAAATAGAGGCATAACCACACATGTAAAAAAGACTATTCAGATTAATAAAACTTCTTGTTTGCTGCACTTTGTGTGTGTATGTGTTGGTGAGATAATCTTCCTTCCATAGTTCTCTAATGAACTGAAAAACAACTTATCGAAGAACAATTGTCTTTGTGGCATGATCCTTATACTTCTCGTTCCCGAATCAATATTCGTTGGGTGGGGGTTTTTCATTTCCAATAGTGCTGGTGCCTAGGTACAAGTTATCTTTATGTCATACTCCTATCAAACCTGATTTACTTGGCTTTTCGGGAATTGATGTCTTTGCTTGTGGGTTGTGTGACCATGTGATCACAAGGTTCGCATCATTTGGTATCAGATCTTGGCTCCATTAATCAGGTTATATCCTCTTGAAATTTTCATTTATTGTTAATTTCACAAAAATTCCTTAGTATCCAATTTCTTCTTCTCCTTGAATTTACAACATATAAAAAGAAAAAAATTTATTATTTCATTCTGTTATTGTTTAAAATATATGAGTAGCATCAAAAAATAAAAACAAAAGAAAAGAGAAAAGAAAAGAAAAATTGTTCGAAAAGATGTTTATTTGATTCTGTCGCAGAAAACTAAACAAGAGACAATTGGATCAAATCAACTTGGAATTAGCTCAAAATTGATATTCTAATTACTGGGGTCCTAATCGCATTACATATCAAATTCTAGGTCAATTGGATATCATTTGTTTTGGTTTTCAAATTCGAGTCTAACCAGGTCTGATTCATAACGTTTTTACGTCAGTATATCAAATTTTGTCATAAATTGTTCAAAACTTATGTTCTGTGTTTTTGGATTGATATCGCACTATATCTGAAATTTCAACTCAATTGGACATCATTTACTTTAGGTTCCAGATTCCAACTTAACTTGTCGTAAACGAGTCTGTCTTGCATCAACGTTTGAAATTCACTTGCTTCTATTGATTTCATTTCTTGCAGTTTATTTCTATAATATCAATCATATTTAGGTGTTGTTTATTTTTTGTTTCTATTTTTATTCGAGTCTTCAGTTTCATTCATATTTCAGACAGACTCGCTTGCTATTCGCGAGACTATCATCGCAGTTTTGTTTTGCTTGTTTTCTAGTTGTTATTGCTTCTTGAGTCACATATCTATTTGAATTGCACTACCAAGTTGGTTCTATTTGGTGTTGGTTTCAATTTTGCAAGAACCGCAAGGTGAGACGAGAGGTGTGAGCATGTGAGGATATTGAGTGTTTGAGTGAAACATGAGCGACGTGAGGATAATTTTTTTTACCATTAACCAAGTTTTGTAGGTGCTATCATGTCAGATCAAAACAATACACCACCCCATCCCGAAAAGACATCAATTCCTGGAAAGCCAAGTAAATCAGGTTTGATAGGAGTGTGACACAAAGATAACTTGTATCTAGGCACTAGCACTATTGGACACAGAAAACCCCCACCCAACGAATATTGATTCGCGAACAAGAAGTATAAGGATGATGCTATGAAGACAGTTGTTCTTCGATAAGTTGTTTTTCAGTTCATTAGAGAACTATGGAAGGAAGATTATCTCACCAACACATACACACACAAAGTGCAGCAAACAAGAAGTTTTATTAATCTGAATAGTCTTTTTTACATGTGTGGTTATGCCTCTATTTATAGTGACTAGACTTAAAAAAACCCTAATAGACCCCCCTTAAGTGGACTTATATTCGGCCCACTTACAATTGACCCAAATAAGTAATAGTAACCTAAAAACTAAGAAGAAAATACTAAAAATCCCAAAATTACCATCCTAAATAAGTTAGAATCGGATTTTTCACCATTAATAAGTCCCAAATAGACTAGGAAATCTTATTTCAAAGTAGAATTTATTCTGAAGTTTTCTTTCCTATTGTAGCTAGGGTGAATAGAGAATTCTTGTAAGAAAAGGATTCTGAAACATTAATGAATTCTTGCCACACTTAGAGATTTTATTGCAGCTCATTAAAGATCCTTGTGGAACTAGAAAATTCCCAAAATAAGCTGGCACACTCTCTTAGAAAAAGAATTATAGCCAAATAGAAAGTCCACAAGTCAAAAGGAAGTAAATAACGAAATTCGTACAGCCTCTATTGACCCATAATGAAATACCTTCCCGAGCTCCAATTGATTTGAAAATTTAATCCAAGGTAATACAATATGTCAGGAGACTCCATGTAAAATTTCAACTCGATCCAACAGTCTGATTGAGAATTATGATTGTTGCCGTAAAACTGAATAGTTACACATTTTACATCAAAATCCAAATTTGACCTTACTTGGATCGTATAAGGTAAGAGACTTCATAAGTATTGCTTTTTTCATATATTCTATTGCCGAATTGTTTGTTGCTATAGTTAGTTTGTGATTTTTCTTCTTCTTTCACTATGGAAAAATAACATGTACCACTTAAAAGACGCAGTTCTGGAAGGAGGGATTCCATTTGAAAAGGCTCACGGGATAACATTCTGCAGAACATCTGAAAAAAGGTGCAAGATTTTGTGAGCTATTCAGCAGTTCCATGAAAGTTTCAACATTACATTTATGGAGACAATTCTGGACATATATGATGGATTTGAAGGTATAAAATGCTTCGTCGATGTGGGTGGTGGCAATGGTTCCATCCTTAACATGATCATTACCAATTACCCTGCAATTAACGGTATCAACTATGATTTGGCTTTAGTTGTGGAAAGCTCACTATCATACCCAGGTATTGATCTTTTGCTTTGATCTTTTATTTTAACTTATTACTAACAAATCGAAAGGATGCTTGCCTATTCTTGAAGTTGAAACGCGACTAGTTTTATATCTAAACATTGTGTAAGTATATTTGAATTGATGAATAGTGGGCCTAGAGCCACCTTTGTGACGAGGAACGTGTACTTAAAATTATTTTTGAAAGAACCGACACTATGCTAAAATTTAAAAAGAAAAAAGAAATTATTCTATTTTACATGAATATGATTGTTCAATATAATTTAAATGACATGAAATGTCGGGTTAATACAAAACCAAATTAAAATATAAAAAAGAAAATGAGGGGGAGAGAGAGAGAGAGAGAGATAAAAGAAAAATTATAAATAAATAATTTGAATAATAGTTTCTTAGTATGGTTTTAGTGTAGATTATTTGTACGTAAATCAATTGGAAGCTTATATAATAAGCTTCTGCTTGAGATGCCTATTGATTATTCTTCGGTAAGATAGAAAAGCAGAAAATCTAGAAAATCATCCCCTAACCTAGAATAACCCACATCAAGACCCTTCAAGTTATTCAAAAGTTTATGATAGTATAGGAGTTTAATTATTTATTATTTAATCCCATAATATTTTATTTAAGATTTTTTTTAATAAGATCACGAAATCAAATGTAATAGTAGTATTTTTGAATAACAATTGAAAATAATTAATAATTTAAATTTTATATGAATTTAAAAATAAAATATAGTATATTATATATTTTATAAAAAAATTATCACTTTTTTTTATTTTCATTTCAAGATATAAATTTTCTAAGTGCAATTCCATTCAATAAAAATAATAAAAACGAATATTTAGTTGAGAAAAATTATACAAAATCTGGGTTAGGCGTTTTAATTTAGTATGATATTTGTTACTATTTAAAAACAACACAAATGAACATAATTATTACCAAATGAACTAAAAGAGCTAGTTGATTTTTGGTTTTGGTCACTGAGCTTTTTTTATTTCGATTGCATATTTTAATCTGCTATTTTTCGTATTTTTTGAGTTGATGGTTTCTTATCTTTGCTTGTCCTAAAGGTTCAAAGGTTTTTATCATATTTCAAAACTTAATTACATGATAGTTTAATATGGTATTATTAAAACACAGTTAAAAGACAAGGGACCAAACTGAAAACCATGACAAAACAACGTGGTTTAACTCATTCTCACCTAATAATTCATGTGCATATTTTATGTTGACTTATTTTTTGATCCTTTTAGTTTTAGGATTTTTTAGTTTTGAGACGAAACCTCATTTATGTTATATTTTAATTTCTAAGTTTGAGTGAAAAAAAATATTGCAAAACAAAAAAAAAAGCAAAAGTTGTTAGTTAATTATATTTTAAAAAGAAAAAAAATGATTTTAATATCAACAAGCCTTATTTGATAAGACTTAATATCTGTTTATTTTTTATTTTATTGAAAAAGATAAAACAGGGTTCAGGATTATTTTTTAATTTAGAATAATTTTAAAAAAATCAATTAAAAGTTGGTTTGAAATTATATATGTATTTATTGAAGTTTATAGATTATTTCTTTAGTGTTTGAAAGAGATTAGGTGATGAGCAATTAGTTTTATTGGTTCAAGAGATTAAGACATGACTTTTCGACAATTTAAGGCGGTTGAAAAGCTTTCTAATAGGTAACATGTTGTTTGTCATTGCAGACAAAATGTCGTTTGCTTCGTTCTTTTTTTTTTTTGAAATAGATAGGGGACGAGCCATACACCAATTTTATAGAGAGAAAAAAAGATGGCTAGTCATGTAATCCTACGAGCGCCTAGCGTCCTTTGCTATAAACCATGCACTTGGCCTTTTCTGTGAACGCCTTTATGATTTTTTCTTATATTTTAATTAAATTTCATTAAAGTAAATTAATTAAGAAATATATTTAGTATAGTATTTTATTAAATATCATTCTATTTTGACTTGGTTTTCAAATAAGATTATAGTATTCCTTTTATAATATTTACGAATATTTTTTTGTGTAGTCCTTCATTTTTTTCTGAAATTATATTCATTAGCCATACTATGCATATCTAATTATCATATAATTATATAAAAAAAAAACTCTAAATAGTTTCCAATGGCATCCTGCGAGTATTATATTATTTTTATATTTTTAAATGTGTTAACATTATTTTTTTTATTAAAACTTACTTTTCTGACTCTATTAAGGTTTTGCTTAAAAAATAATTAGGTAAAAAAAATGCATTAATTAGATAAAGAGGTTTTAATTAGGAAGATATATTTTTTATTCTTATTTCTAATCATTCAATTTTTTTTATTTACTTATTCTAATTGCTTTTGGTTTTTATCAAATAAAGCACATAGAATAGAAAAGCTATATTTTTTTGTTGTTGAGGAAAACAGAATAATAAAAAAAAAATTACAACACCAAATTATTTTGTTTTGATAGAATTTAAATTATTACTTTTAAAAAAACTGTTGATGTATAATTAAATTAAAAAAATTGAATAGTTTTTTCTATACAAAATCAAATATTTAAATTTATATTTATTTCTCATTATTATTCTAATTTAGTTTTTAGTTAACTAAAAAATTTATTTATACATGTAATACTCAATTTATAAAATTAAATGAATGCGTTAACTTTTTTATTTAGCAATTAAGATTTTTCTTAACAATATTTATTTTTCAAATAAAAAGTTAATTTTTGATCTGAATCATAAAAATAAAAAAAAAAGAGGTGAACTAACTAGTAAGGACTATGACAACACAATAATATAATCAAATCAGTTAATAATTTATTATATATAAATAATCGAACAACTAAGACTATATATCAAAGTAAGGTATGTTTTAAAGCCGTTGAAGATTTTAGAAAGCGAAGGGCAACTTCTAAGGCAAAAGGCATAGAGGCTGACGATACTAGGCCAGAAAAAGGAGGGTTATTTATTGTTTTTATTGCCAAGAGCTACTATTTATTGTTGAAAATTCATTTGCGTGCTGTTTAAAATTATTTTTTATTATAATTGAATTTAGTTATAATATTTAATTTAAATTCAATTAACAAATAATTTAAATTTACATGTTTGGAAAAGATAAAATTCAATTCATTTTATTTTTTATATTACCCTTCTCACTTTCATCTTATTCCTTCAACTGTCTCTAAACAAATATATATATATATAGGTATTTAAAAAAGTTAATTTTAACGTTAATTTATTTTTTTATTTGTAAATGTCAGTCTTTTATTTATTTTTGTATATTTTAAGAAATTAAATTCCATTTAAAATCCATTTCTTAATACCCAAAATATTATAAATATAAAATCTTTAAATTAAATTAAATTTAAAAAGTTCCAAACATATTGTTATTTTCTTTTCGCACATACAAAATATAGTTTTTTAATTTTTATGATTAAATTTAAGATATCCACAGTATTTTTATCTAATTCTTTTATAACTTTTTTTAAGGGCTGGGTGAATTTTTTTAATTTATTTTACATTTTGGATATGTTTGATTAAAGGCAGTGACAATTGGAATGTATATGATGTTAAATTTGAATTTTATTTCTGAAAATTTGTTAAATTCAAAAGGTCTTTCAAATCAAAAGCTATAGTCAGGCAAAGAAATGCTTAAACTAAAATCATGAAGTAGTCATATATCTTTGAGATCTTGAAAATCATAGAGTCAAAATATAAAATATCTATATTGTATTATATAGTCATTCGAAAATAAAATTAAAATATAGTGCCGTGTGCGTTCATAAACTAAGATACTCAAAAGCACTATATAATTAATGTGATTTCTTTTAGCTTTACTTTAAATGCACAGCTACTTTTAACATATAAAGTTGTTTTTGGAATATTATATTTCAGAACTCATTTAATCAATGGCACGTGGATATTTTAAATTCTTTTTTTTTCCCTTACAAATCTTACTACCACCTGATTGAAATTATACATTAAGAGAACGGTTTTTCATTACACACACTAGCCATCTTCTTACATTTCATTGTTCACATCTCTGTATGAACATTTCTTTCTTTCTTAATCACTTAAACTTTCTATTTATTTATTTATTGCCTTTAGGTCATTCAACGTTTTATTTTTCAGTCCCACCCTTATAGGTTACGCTGGCATGATTTTAGCTTACAAATAGAATTTTAGATTATTGTTAAACAAAAAAAAATAAAAACATGTAACAAAAAAAATTACATAGCTATTTTGTTAAAAGACACAAAAAACTTTAATTTCATCCCTCAAATTTTAAATTATACATTTGGTCCCTATGGTTTAGACTTTTCATATTTCATTCTAAAATTTTATTTTTATTACATTTCGATCCATCCTTGAATATTGAGCGATGAGAGAGAGAATTGTGAGGTAAAAAATGAGGAAAAAGTCTTTGCTCAACAATATTTTAGCCAAACAAAATCTGAACGTAAATGAATTCATCTTTGATTATAGAATTTAATAAAGGTAGTTTTACTTTTTAAACATGCTAGAAAAAATAAATAAAACTCATATATTTTATTTTAATTTGATTTGATTTGATTTTAGACTTTTGAATTGATTAGAGGGTGTGTTTTATTTTAATTTGGTTTGATTTTAGACTTTTGAATTGATTAAAGGGTGTGTTAGGAATGAAAATGTTTCCAGTGAGGTTTCTAAAATGTTTTTTAGGTATTTATAAGTGAAAACAAATTGACCCAAAAACTCAATTAGGTGAGCAGCATGTCTTCCATTAAAAAATAAAAAAATAGAATGGAAAAGATGTCATCCTCTTTAGTGTTTTTTTTTTTTTTTTGGTAATAGGACACTTGCTCGCCTTAGCAGATGATCTCAGCTTATCTGCTAAAGCATTTTATGCTCTGGAGTTTTTATTAAGGAGAAACAATCAATCTATAGTGAACAACTTAGTTGATTCAGTTCATTTTCTAATAATAATAATAATAATAATAAATCAATGACAAAATAACAGGAGCACTAGACTAACGAGTAAAAATTAAAAAACGGAGGAAAACAGGACAAGGAAAAAATTAAAAAACGAAGAGCTCCAATCCAAGGATAAAAACTACAGGAAAACAAAAACCAGAAATAATGTTGATTGCACAATGAAATTCACAATCGACAATGCTCGTAGGTTTACATGTATAGTAGTAGCCTGAATAGTGTTTTACTCGATTTTTTTAACAAAAACAAAAAAGTCTGACACATCTAAATTTTTTTTTATTAGACGCATGCCTAGACTTTTAAAAAAAATTATTGTTTTTTAATTTAAATTTTAATTAATACATTCTCTCATTTTAAAAAAATATATATTTTGGTTAATTTTTAATTAACAATTAATGTTTTTAATTCTTTTTATAATTTCATAAATTTTAAAAAAATAGTTTCTTACACTTGTTGCATTTAAGATTAAAAAGTTGTGTTTTTATTATGCATTTATAAAAGAAAAATATAAAATTATTTAGACATAGCAACCAAAATTAATCGATAACAAAAAAACCATTCAAAATAAAATATTTACAGCTGGAACATATTCATTGCTTTTTCTAAGGAAAATCCACTCTTTACTTTTAGTAATATTAACAACACATTTTATTTAACAATTTATATATTTTTCAATTCAGAACAGACATATCTTTTTGTTTCTTGATTAAGATCATGATACCAAAAAAACATCCATAACAGCATCACTTTGTTTCCTTGCATTAGAAATCCTACCTAAGCGCAACACAAGTGCATTGGGTAGCTGATTATCTATAACAGCCAAAAAAAAAAACCCTCAAGGGTTATATTTTTCTCTTTCAATTATTCCTTATCATATAGATTTTTATTTCATTTTATTTTATTTTATTTTGTTGGTCTCTTTTATAGTTTGCATAATATTCTTATATTTACTTCCCATATCAAAAGCCCTTCTCCATGCAATATTGATTGTATATATGAAAAACAAAAGAAATTACCTCATCTTATGAGTGAAACTAATTAAAGTCCTCCAAGAACTTGAACAACTCTATTATATATATATCATGCACACAAAGCGCATATGAACGACTATTTTCATTTCAACCAATATCACATTTCAGGATTATATTTGAGAATCCAAGTATCAAAACCCCCAATTTTTTACAAAGAAAAAAAGAGTCCTAGAATTTTTACCGTCTTACTTGTCGTTTTCCACCGTTTGGCTCGCACGCTAAAGAACACAAAAAAACTTTATGTTGTCTCATTCTTGTCAACCCAATTTTCTTCTTAATAACCAAACTAACATTTCAATTAATTAGAAAGTAACAGAGACGCCAAATCTTGTGCTCAGAAAATCAAGGGAAATCATTGTTACCCCATCTTCTGCGCAAATAACTTCCAAGTACTGCAATCACCACCATGGCTGGGCAATTACAAAATTTTTGCCACCATCAAAAAGTACTATTAAAAGTAATGATCATGAAAATGCTTGATAAGGCCTTGCAGACTGGTTTTCTCATAACTTGATTGATCAATTTTCCTTCAAATGTGTAGAACATTATTCATTGTCAGTGAGATCTTCAGAAAACTCAGTCAGCAGCGCTTAAAGGTCATCACCTCAATGAAGAAGCTACTACAAAAGCTTCAGTCCACCTGTGACATCATCAACCACTTCAACAGGTCCTGCATATTAGTGTGAAGGAAAGAATTAGTTCAGTGAGAAGAACGCTGGTGCTTGCCACAATGATTTCAGGCCAATGGTTACTTCGCTTTTTTGTTATCTGAAAGACACTTCCATTTTCAAGTTCCTGGCAGTATCATGGGCTAAATAGAAATCATGTTCGTCAAACCCATATTTTGAAATGACAAAATCATGATTTTAAGATCATTGAGTTGCTTAATGAGTCAGCCACCATGTTACCATAACAAAACTAAAGCCAGGTTTAAATCAACAGTTGTTTGGCAAGAACATTGGAGAAGTGATTTTATCCAATTTAACAATCCCGAGGACTAGTTAAGGGCAGAAAAACCAGAATAACAAAACCACCTACTGAAACTCAAGGCAAAAATTGAACTGGTAAATAAATATCAGATTATCATTGCTTCTTTTCACACTCCTTTTCTTAACCAGTAGCACAAGGAATCATAGAATTTACAAGGGAAAAAAAGGACTACAAAAACAGAGGATTAGAGAATGGAAGCATAGTTAACATCATGCAGGCTCCACCAAATCGTTTCTCTTGTCAGTTTTTGAGTCGTATAAGGTAACACTGAATATATTCTGGAAAATAAGATTTGGGAGCACCCTACTATGAAAAAATCCATGAATCAACCAATATCTCCAGTTAATTACATACTTGAACTTTGAAGGTTAACAACGAAATTCAAGTAAAAACTTGCTGACTTGTCAAAAGTTATATTTTCTATTGTTAATGTCGTAAAAGTATGTTTACTACTTTTTGCTCATAATTTCCATATTTTCTGAAAGCTAGATTATGTAGTTCATAAATTCTTACATCTAATTTTACTCTTTAATAGACCATTTTTTTTAATCTAAAGTAAAGCAAATTTAACAAACAAACTACAAATAGATCCAACACAGACAAATCATATAGCTGATATGACACAAGCATACTGGAACGGAAACTCTTACCAAGAATAGCCATCACTGTTCTTGAATCTGAATCAACAGCAACAAATAAATTTCAGTCCAACTTTTGTTAAAGACCAAAAGAAAATACACTGTAGGTAAATTGGATAGCAAGCTTGTTGGAACAGACTTTTTGGTATGAATGAGTTTAAAGAAGCAAATCAGGCATTTGGATCAACATCCATAACCAAAAAATCAAAGTGCAAGAAAGCTTGGTTTTTCCTCAGTTTTCAAGGAAACATGCTAATCCCATTCCCACTTGTTCAGTTGTGCCATTAGAATATAGAAACACATGCATACTATCAAAATCTCATCTTAATTTAAGCAAAAATAACAATCACATTATTAGAGACTTGCAACTGCTAAAATGTTCAATGAATCAATAATATGATCACCTAGACTGTCAAAAATTGGTCTGCATGTCTGGGATTTGAGATACTCCCAAGTTCCTAATCCATTAACTTCACAACAAATGCTTTTTGGAAATTTATAAGCAAAATAACATATCCCAAATGGCTTTGTGCTTCAAAAAAATTGAAGTGGTTTCTTGCTTCCACCTTTTAGCCAAATTCCTGCTACTGCCTCCCACCCCCACACTAACTACAGCTCAAATGCATTTTTCTACATCCTGTTAATTTGATTCTACAAACTCATGAATTACCATTTTTCATAAAATTTAAATTACATAAAAAAAACCATTCCATGTGAGTTCAAGGAAAAAATAATACTCCCAAAAAAATGAAATTTTATGAGCAATCATCAATCTAAATAAAATAAAAATGAGCTTTGCAACTCACTTGGAGCAATCTGTGTTCTTCCGGCATCAATAGTAATATGGGTTGGTAGTTTAAGTGATTTTGCCCTCTCCTATAATAGTTGAAAATGAATTCGTTAAGAATGAATCAGACCAGATAAACAACAAATTATGGAAATCATAATAAAAATAAAGGAGAACAGCACTAAAACCAGTAGAATAAAAGGTCATAGTTGAAACATCGAACTCAGAATAAAATAGATAATAGTCTCAGCCAACAAAGAATTAAATATATAAAAAAGAAAAGGCATCATAAGCTGGTTGATCTTTTTAGGTATTTAACTAGCATAAAAGCAAACACAAATGCAATGGTTGAGAAAAACCTCAAAAAAGAGAAATTTGCTGCAAATATGAGCTTGGATGTTCAACTGGGATGCATTCCCAAGAATATCAAGAGGTACTAAGCAAACTTTCCAAATTTTTGTTGAGTTCATTTTGATGTATGCCATTTTTTTAGGGTTCTCATCTGATGCACACATCAACTACAACTGATATTCAGTTTGATTGGATGAATAGGTCAATGTACTACCAGGCTGCAAAGTGGCACCGGTAAAAACAAAGGTAGGTGTAATGAATTGGGCTATAAGCTGGGAGAGGCGGCTTAAAAATTCACTTAGAAACCTAAACTTGCCATCAAGAAAGATGGTTGAAACAAGGCTAAAGGAAAATTCCTTTAACCTTAGACTAAAAAAATCCATAATATATCTTTGTGTCCAGATAAGGAGAAAAGTTTTTGTAGCTTTAAACATATAAAACTACACATCGGGAATTCATTTGTCATCCATTTATAGACAAACAAGTCAGATGATACTGTCTACTATTTTTCCTTGAAATAGCAAAAAAAAAAAAAATGATCCTATAGTATCAATTTGATGAAATTAACTGAGGTGACACAAAAAAAACTGACATACTGACTTGCAAAACAAGCATATCCTCCTCACTTTCAATTTTCACCACCACCTTTGGCTGAGCACATATCTCCCACCTGCATATTTGCAAAATATTTGAAACTCAAGAAGAAGTAGCACAAAAGAGAAAAGAGAGAAGCAAAAGCATAACCATAAGGCTATGTCATTTAGAATAGCAAGTGTAGTACCTGTTTAAAGCCTTAGGTGCTCGGTTAAGAAGCTTTTTGTACAGGCCCAAAGTTGCATGACTAAAACCAATGACAAATCACAAAAATTTAAACAGTGTTCAATGATAGAAAAAGAACATGAAAATTAAGTGAATGAGGATTGTTAATGTCAATCTATCATTGAATAGGAGGACTGCATGTTTAAAGGAATATGGCAAAAATTTGACTCTTGTTAGTGTCGAGTAATCAACTATTTACTAAAGATCAGGAGAACAAACAATCATCAAAGTAACAAATAATAATCTGCCTCAGTGCATGAAAGAAACAGTGAAAGGTGAAAGAAGGGGATATGGTATCTGAGACCATATTTTAATCAGACAACAATTGTGGCAAAACAATAGGGTAAAAGTAGACCCTCTGGTCCCTGGTGGCAACTGCTTCAACAAATAAATGAGACTGAAATATAGATCCAAATCGATAACTTCTCAACACGATCTATAAGCCATATAGTTATGTGACATTCAAGGTAACATCCAATAAGCTGGTAGGTGTTGGGATGCAAAAGAGGCCATGAACCACAGCATACCCAGTAAAGCAGATTTGTAACCCAACTTTTGCGAAACTAAATAATCCAAACTTACCATATCTGAAACACTAGCCAAGGCCACTTTTACTTTCAGAAAATTTTCCACTTTTAAACTCACTTGCTAAATATCTCAATGTTGTTCTTCATATGCCAACATGCCAATATCATAAAACAATTTAATCATTTATTATCGTGTTTCTTGTACACAAAACCAGGCTGTAGTTGGTAGCACCCTTGAAATTAGTTACAGAAGCTATTCAGTAGATGGTCTCAGTGGTCAACAAGCTAGAAAATCAGCCATCATAGGATTTCTTGATAATCGGATAATCTCTCAATTGCCAAACCACCAATCAATAAAGTTTCTACTGATGAATTGCTATACAAATGATGACAATAACTGATATCGTAATTGATTCGGGTTCACAAAAAAAGAATAATCAGCTATCTTTAAAGTTGTTTGCTTCTATCTCTAGAACTGCCTGTCTATTCTACAGAGAAGAGAACAGCCTCTGGACCCAGAAAGTAATTCATGTATCAGCTAAAAATAGTTTACTCTAGCGAATTTGAATGTCATTTTTTATCCTCTTTAGTCTAAATCTAACAAGATTTTGAAAAAGAAAAGGAATAATTCTGTAAAAATAAAGTAAGATATAGCTCCCTTGTTCCAACTAATAGCTAACAAAGACAGCTCCTGAAGAAGAAAGAAGGCAACCTGCATTGAGCTGCAATTTTCCCTTTTCCCATCTTAAGATCGTTTCTGACAACTAACACCTACATTAAAAAGGACAAAGAAATTTATTAAAAAATCATATAAAGAAATAGTAATAAGGACATACTTCATTTTTCAGATGGACAAAAAAGGCATTACCATCTTGAAATCATCAAGAATATCGGCCAGCTTATCAATCTCAAATGGTTCTTTGGACTTGTTTCTCTTGTTCCCATGATGACTACTAGGGTTAGTTTTGGTGTCTTTAACCACTTTCGGTTTTAACCTTAAAAAGATGAAAGAAGGGCAGCGTGTCCCAATGCAGTAACCTAAAGCAAGGCAGCCTGCCCCAACTAATATGGCACTAAGCCAATTCAAATCCATCAATTCAGTTACTCTACCTGCAATTCAAACCCTAGATCATTACCATTATTATTATAAATATGAAAACTTTTGCCTAAAAAAATAAAAAAAATAGAATAAGAATCATAGTTCGGGGAGAAGCTACACCTGTGCAGGTGTTCAGAAACCGATCACCACGAAATGATCAATTGAGATGCGCACTTCTCCTGCCTCTAAAATTTAGGTCAAACCCAGCAGAATACACTGTGTATCGAGTCGTCTTTTTATTTTTTCACTTGGTAGTTTGCTGCTGCTGCTGCTTCGGGTATTACACACACACACAGAGACTACCTATTTCAAGTCAGATCTTTTTCATCAAAAAATTAAATATACAGATTTTTTCAATCTATTTTTTATATAAAAAATTAAAAAAATTATGTATATATTTAATATATTAAATTAAGAATTACATGCAATAATGATTATATAAAAATTTATTAATAATATATAAAAATAACAATAAAAAAAATTAAGCATCAAATATAAATAAATAAAGACATTCATTCTCATGATTTGGATCTTTAAAATGGTTATGTTTAAAAACTTTATTCATAATTGATTTTTTATTTAATTAAATTATAATAAAAATATACACATCTGAAATTTATTAAATAAAATAAAAAAACAAAAACATATTATGCAAAATTACATGTATTAAAAATATTATCTAAAAATAATTTTATTAATTTTTTAATATAAAATTTATTGATATACAATATAAAAAATCATAAATGAATTAGAAAATCTCTTAAAAAATCAAATGCATATAAAATAATTAAAAAATGACTGATATTTCTAAATAAACAAAATAAAAGAAATAGAGGGTATTAATTTACATTTAAATTTAAAAATTATATATATATATATAAAAGAAGTTAGATCCAAATTGAATAGTTATAACTTTTGGTTAAAAGAAGTAGTTTTTTTCTGGGAGAGACCTGTAAAAATATGATAGAGATTCAAAGTTTTCTTGGATTTTCTGGTTATCACATTAGGTTTATTAAGGGATTTGTAATAATAGCAACAACCCTTTGATTTAGTTGACATAAGAAGAAATAAGGTGGGAATGCACAAGAGAAAGCTTTTAGGAACTAGAAGGAAGACGAATAACTGTTTTTTTTATTGATAATTCCCTTAGAATTAAAAGAGTTTTTTTGTTTATAGCGCGTATCAAAGAAGAGCCTAGTGTGTTTCGATGCAACATGAAAAGGTAATTATTTTATATTTCAAGGTAATTAATACTCCATGAAGTTAATTATTTTTTTCATCACTTTGAGTTTGTCATTATAGTATTTGCTTTAAGAATTTGAAAGCACTATTTATATATAAATCTCAAGTTTAAATTTTTATAAATTATAAAAAGTTTGAAAAATATAATATCATATAAAAAATTAAATATACAATAAAGAAAATAAATAAAATTGATCAATGTGGTTGTTTATATGACTAAAAAACTATTAGAGTTATTGCTCTTAAGTTGGATTGTATTTGTTGTTATGCTAGGAAATATTCTTTTTTTATAAAGTATGGTTATTCAAAAACTACTTGTGATCTTAGAATTTCTTGAGATATAACAAAGTGCTTGTGATTTTAGAAATTCTTGTGATATAGCATATAAATGTATAAGCCCATGCATTTGAAAGACTATTGTAACATCACTTATTTTATATCTAATTCAACTATAATTCAACTAATTATACGTGAATTGCATGGTTTAATTGATTACCATAATAGTGTTGCTTTGATAAGTTGTGTTTGTTGTGCTTTCTAGTTTTATCTAAAAAGTTCGTATACTAAGAGCACCTATGAATAGTTGAATAATTTTTTTTATAATTAGATGTGACATTATATTATACAACATATATACACACACCTCTAAAAATAAAAGCAAAAGCAAAAGAAAAAACTCATTCGTATAATATTAAATAAAAGTCAATGTGAGCAATTAAAAGAGATCAACTTCTAAATTATAAAAAATTTAATAATTCATAAACTTCTTGTATTTTAGAAAGTCAAGCAGTAGTAGATATGCTTAAAAAAAGTTTTTATTATTTAATTCACCATTATAAATAGAATTATATTTATATACACTTTTAATATCTATATATTATCCTTTATGTTTTCATTGATTCTAATAAGGTCATCACCATTAATTATAAATAGGCATGTGTGGTGTATAAATGCAATATGTGTACGTGAATATTAATGATGATGATCTTATGGGAATCAATGAAAACATCAAGGATAATATTTTGAATATTAAAAGTGTATATAAATATAATCATGTGTTATAATAATGGATTAAATAATAAAAACTTATCTTTAAATACCTCTAATATTGATTGACTTTTTAGAACACGAGGAGTTAGTATATTATTAGACTTTTTATAGCAAAGAAGTCAACCTTTTCTAATTCTTTACATTGACTATTCATTCAATATTGCATGTATTAACCATCTTCTTTTTTAAGGTATATTTAGTAACTTGAATGAATATTAAATCTTTGTTTACTATACATGTCACTATATACATTGTTAATTAATTTTACATAGGTGTTAACCTATGATGTGAAGAAAACTACCCTTATTAAATGAAAAGTTAGATTCTTGAACTCCAACCCTTAAAAATAGATGTAATTTCTTGAAAGCTTATTGTATAGAAATAACATGAATATAATAAAATAAATTGCAGGAATTTAAATGTACTAGAATGATAATGGAAAACTATAAATAAAAGCAAGAAAAATCTTATAAGAAAAAAGATAAATAAATTGAATCATATAATTTAAATATATAAGGTTAATCATTGTTACAATAGTATATGAACCTATTTATATTATTATAGAGTTTAAATTCTAATCACATGTTATTTTAATAGTATACAAAAATTGTTATTAGATAAATGACACATCTAAAAGATTGATTTTTTTTGTAAGTGTAGTAGTGTCAAAGTAATAAATAACCTGACAAGACCGGGGTCGAACCACAAGAAGGATAACAATAACAATAACAATAATAACGACGACGATAACAACAACAACAACAATAATAATAATATTAGTAGTAATACCAATAATAATAATAATAATAATAATAATAATAATAATAATAATAATAAAGAAAAAGAAAGAGAAGAAGAGGAAAAAGATGAGAACTTTGAGATGAAATATTAATGTAAGAATTTAACAATGATAATAACAGATATCAAGGTTAGAGGTTCCATTAATAGTACATCAAACAAGTATAGTATAAACTTTTATTATTCTATTGGAAACTACGCACAAAGAAGGTTCCAATCAGATTATAAATTATTAATATGATCACATTAGTTATCTTATTCGATTAATATCAATACTTGTAAATCTTATTAGGCATTCATGATTATAACTTATGTTAACAACAAATCAAGTTCATTTCATAGCTCGGGTATTGGTTATACCATATAGTATGACCCATGAGAGTGTCAGGTCTTTGTTGTACTAAATGTTATACAACATAGATCTAAATTAGTTATTTAACAAACAAAGTATTAAAGAGTGAATAAGATAACAAATACAAAACATATTAGTATCAAACATTAAAGTCCATATTAAGTTTACACTATATTTATTCTTGCACCATTAGTGTAACCTTTTCATCTTGACATAATAAACTTAACTAAACATAATAAAAATAAGAAAAAAAACATAAATAAGATAAAAGTTAACTAAGTAAATGAAAGGAAATCAAAGGCATAAACTTGATGTTAATGAAAGTAAAGTAAAAACGTTACAAAAAATACAAAGACAAAAAGCAATAGCATGATCTTGATCTAGAAATCAAGATGCCTAAATGCATGACAAATACCTCTTTTTATAGGTCAAAATTGAAAACTATTGATTTGATGACTAATTGATGAGTGGGTGATCAACTCTTGACTTAGTGATAATCCTTATATTTTATTGTTTGCCCAAAACATCATTGATAACGTCAAAATTGGAATCACTTGAAAACATGAAAGTTGCATAAAATTATCTCATCTTTTTTGGGTAAAAAATCGAGGTTATTTTGAATTTTAGAACTCTAAATATGGACCAAACACTAAACAGTGTTCGGGCTGAAGGACAGATTCAGACTTCTTTGTTATTGCTATAATTTGGACTTGAAAATTATCTTTTTAAGTCTTGAGCTCCATATGAAAGTTATAGGCCTATGTCTTACATTTTCATCCATATAAAGTAGATCTAAATCTGAGATCTATAACTTTAGATATGACCCAATTACCAAACAGTATTCTAGTTTGGACTGCACCAACATCTCTTTTCTAAGTTTGACCATCTCTTTGTCCTTTCAATTTCAGTTCTTAAACTCATCAATCAATCATTTCATTTATGTGATAAGTCTACATTTAAAATGAACATTCATCATAAATTAAAGGTATTTTATGTTATTAAATATGATTTTATAAAACATGTTTTAATTAAGGAGTTATTGATACTTCAAGTACAAAATAATGATATAAAATCTTGATAAAAATACATTTTTAAGTATTAATCAATAAATAGATTTATCAAAATAGAGGCATTCACGGTTCGGTTCAATCTAGTTTTAACCTAAAAATTCGACTGAACTAAAAAATAGTATTCCTTATTAATATAACCCTAATTGAACCACGAATTGGTTCAAACTAAACTGGTTTTGTTCGATTCGGGTCAATTTTTTAGCGTAAAAAACCAAAAAAAACAGAAACCAATAAAGATTTGTGGAGGCTTTCATAAGTGCTGGAATGAGATTCCTTAATTATAGAAATAATGGAATCAGATGTGGGCAAGGGATAGTATTTGGATAAGCTAATCTTTATCATAATACTAACTCAAAGAAAAATTTGATGTCAAATATCAATCACTGAGCTATTAATCACAATAACCACTTAGAAATTTTCAAGAAAAGCAACCAGTAGACATAAAAAAAACCCTAAAGGTACAAGAAAAGTCAGAAAATCAACAAACAACTTCAATTTAGTATTGGTTTTCGCTCTTTGTACTTAATTATCTAGCACAAATCATTGTTCACTTGCTTTCTAGATTCTCTTTTTTGTTTTATTCTTATCATACATCCCAGGCTTTCAGCATGAGCTAAGGGGCTGGGAAAGGGGAATGAAAAAGAGGTGGAGTGGCCTGAAAGAGAAAGAAAAAGGGGAGAGGAATGCAGGAAAAGAAAAAATAAAAGAGCGAGGGGTGATAGCTGGAAAGAGGGGAGTGATTTATGGTTAAGAATGATTATTTTTATATCTTGTTTTAAGTTAATTAGATTTAACTAAACTAGTTTAGTTTGATCTAGTTCAATCAGACCGAATGATTTTTTATGTTTTAATTGATTTATTTGGGTTTTTTTATCGGCTTAATTTTTTTAGTTAATTTTTTTTAATTATTTAATTAGTTTTTATGAACAACCCTAATTTAAACTTTGTTAATCGATTGCTTTTTATTTGTCTATTAGTATTTCTAATTACTTGATTGATTGGTTTTTTGTTTTTTAATTTTCTTAATCAATCAAGATTTTTTTTATCTAAGTTAATTCAATTGATTTTAATTTTATTTTTTATTTTTTTCATGAATAATTATTGTTTTGTATGACTGAATGTATTTTTTTATTTTAGGTGTAAAGATATAAAATTTTCCTACATTTTCATTAGAATTAGAATTGAATATAAAGAAGATTTGAATAGAATTCATCGATTTTGAAAGAAAGAAAAATGAAAAAGGAGGACGGCTTGGCCGGCGAAGTTCCTTGAAAAAGTAACGTGAGCCGCTGTAGGCTATCAATTCCCGTATAAGCCAAAGGAAAAAAAAAAAAAATCTAAGCAAAGGAAGAAGTACAGACGAAAAATACCTTAAAATAACCGAAATATTATTATGTTAATTTTCTTTGCACTTTAATAAAGAGACTGAAACAAACAGAAGATCCTTCGAAAGATCATCATCGTCAAGTCCTTACAGAACCAGACTCAACAACAACAACGACAACAACGACAAACTGCTAAGGTAATCTATCCTTTTGTTTTTCTTACATGGGAATAATAAAATAGGTTAGGTTTATTTTTACAGATTTTGGTCTTTAATTTGATCTGATCATGTCTGAGTTCTTGTAATATGCTCGGCTCATCAAATTAAAGCAACAGAATTTTGAGGGTTTTTTGTTTTTGGATTTCTCATTCATCTATATTTGTTTGGTTTCAGAGAAAATTGAGAAAGCTTGAGTTTTGATCAAACTTTGAAAGATAGCTGAGTTGACTCTACTTTTTTCCCCCCAGAGAAGAGAACTGCAACCCAAACGAATCTGTCGTCCTCTCTCTCCTAATATTCTCTAATTAGATGATTCTCTCAAGCGGAAAAATATAAGGCATAGAAAGAAGTCAAATTTTGAATCCTTTTCTGTTTCGTGTTACTTCAAAAGGTGAAAAACTCGTTTTTTTTTTCCCTTTCGCTCTCTGCTACTTGATGTATCGTGATTTTGTTCTGGTTTATGTCGGTTATTGGACTTTCAGGACAACAATTTGAAGACTTGATCTTAGGGTTTGGAAAAGGCTGTGAAGATGAGTGACAATTTGATGGATAAGGTCAGTGCTTTTGGCGAACGCCTCAAGATTGGAGGTGCCGAGGTGGGTCGAAAGATGAGTGCAGGCATGAGCTCAATGAGCTTCAAGGTGAAGGAGCTATTACAAGGTCCTAACCAGGCCGATAAACTTGTCGAGGATGCCACTGCAGAGACGCTCGATGAGCCTGATTGGGCCATGAATCTTGATATCTGTGACATGATCAATCATGAAAAAGTTAGTAGTGTTGAATTGATTCGTGGCATAAAGAAGAGGATCATGATAAAAAATGCTAGGGTACAGTATTTAGCCTTAGTGTTGCTTGAAACATGTGCTAAGAATTGTGAGAAGGCCTTCTCAGAGGTGGCGGCTGAGAGGGTTCTTGATGAAATGGTAAAGTTGATTGATGATCCTCAGACTGTCGTCAATAATAGGAATAAAGCTCTATTGCTTATTGAAGCATGGGGAGAGTCAACCAGTGAACTGCGCTATTTACCTGTTTTTGAAGAAACTTACAAGGTACTCCTTTTTGTTTCTTAGTGATTTCACTTTTTGAATCTTTGGTAAAGAAAAGGAATGTTCCATTCTCAATTGTCTTTTGGCTTGCTAGCAACAAAATATCATCCTGAGTTTAATGTTAATAGTTTTCTCAAGTCAAAGCCCCCCCCCCCCTTCTATTAGTTCCTATTACTTGGATTGATATATTGGATGTTGGTTTTATTTGACTGTCAGCCTTTTTATGGAGTATATCATAGAGAGCTGTCTGCTTGATGAAATATGATTCTTAGCCCTAACAATCTTGGTTGAAAGGGAGGGAGTCGTAAAATCAAAATAAGTTTGATTAAGTTGGCTCTTTAAATATGCCAAATCCACCGATAGAAGTTAAATGAACTGTTCCATATTTATTTTGACAGAGCATTTGTTTGCTTTGAATATTTGTGAAAATAAATTGTCTTGTGGATCACAGATGAAAATTATGCAGGTGCTTTGTTTTGCAGTGTTTCTATAGAAGATAAATTCACGTAGTCCTTTAGTTAGTGCAGATTTATGAATTCTTGAACCATTATTGTTTCTTGACTTGTTTGTTTTGTTCTAAAGAGTTTAAAATCAAGGGGTATCCGATTCCCTGGTCGTGACAATGAGAGTTTAGTGCCTGTCTTCACCCCACCTCGATCTGTTTTGGCACCAGAAATGGATACTAGTCTTGCACAGCACATTGAGTATGATATTCCTCTGCAAAGCTTTACAGCTGAACAGACAAAGGAAGCATTTGATGTGGCAAGAAACAGCGTAGAGCTTCTTGCAACAGTGTTGTCCTCTTCACCTCAACAAGATGCATTACAGGTACTTCTTATCTTACAAGTTTTGATATCCAATTAATTTGGTGTGGATGTATTGCTTTTGATTAGATAAAAAATAGCTCTATAATCCTACAAATATGAGATCCCTAAACACTTCTTAGTGTTTGTGTATGAATTCTTTTGTTCTTTACTTTCATTTGACTTTGGTAAACTAACTAACATTCTAAAGATACTAAAGTTGTGTTTACTTGTGAAAATTTTTTCAGTTTTGAGAAATTTTTTTCTCAGAAATAGAAAACTAAAGAAAATGTGTCTACTAACTGAAAATGAAAATTGATTTCTTAGAAACATTGTGTTTTCTAATTCTCCACTTTTTCATAAAATTGGAAAACACAAAAATAGTTGTTTTCCAAATTATCCACAATAAAAATAAGAGCCTTGTTTGGTTAACCTAATGTTATGTGTTCGTTCCTTTTTCATATTTTTAATTTAAGCCAAATAAGGCACTTGTTTTCTATTTTGATAAAAAAATGTATTTAATAACTATTTAATAAATAATAACCATTTAATAAAATTTTGATTTAGAAAGGGGAAAAAAAGAAGAAGTAAACCTTAATAAATAAGAATGTAATTAATAAACTATTTTCTATTTTGATAAAAAAATGTATTTAATAAACACGTTTCCTTATTTTTCTATGGAAAAATCTCTTTAGAATAAATAAGAAAACTAGAGACAAAAACCAAAAATCTTATCTATAAATTCATTTTTTTGTTGTTTTATTTTCCCTTCGTAAGCCAATCAATTGGTGGTGCTCATTGCAATGTCATCCCTAATGACTCAAGTCCTCCAAAAGAAGCCAAATGTCACCAATTAAAATGAATAATTACTTTATTCATTTATAAGATACGAAAGACTGATAAAATGTAGACGTGTTATCATTGCAATTCTATTAGTGATTTTAACAATTCCAACTTTTTAAATACTGATTTTGCTTCAATTCCTGGCTGACTCAGTTTTATGAGCATGGCGACAAGGTTCTAGCGACCAGTTTTATCATTTCTAGAACCTTGTTAAACTGTACATGTCAAAATGCAAGTTTAACAACCATGGAGATATGGTTGAGTATTTTCGCATTATCTCTTAATTTTTGTATGTTTTTAATATAAACATATATTTACTTTTCAAAATTTTAAAAATTCTTAATTGTTTGCAATTGAAATGTGATTTTCAATTCTTTTTTGGAAATGGGAATTCTAGAAGGCATTGAGGATTGAGCAGGGGAAATAAACACATGTAGAGAGAGAGGAGCTCTGTTATGTGTGTGTCTATTGTAGAAATAGATAGCTCTGTTTAGAGGCCCCTGCTTGTTGTTTTTCTGTCTTAGCCTCCTATTTGTACTCTTTTTTTTTTTAACACCCTCTTTATCTTTATTTCTTAATTTTAATGCCACTTGCCCAGTTAACTTGTTCAGTTGCCCAGATATTTGAGCATTATATTTTTTCAAAGTCTACTTGGATAAGATTAAAAAAATGAATTTGGCCTGTAAATTCTAACAATGTTTTTGTAGATGATACTTTGAGTAATCATTATCTAATACTAGGAATTCCATATCTGAACTTACAAACAACTTGAGGAACAACTTATTTACATGTGTATTTGTGTTAGCACACAACATCCTCCAATCATTGATCTAAGAGTGTTTGGTTGCTTCTCATACATTCTTGAAAATGGATGAGACAAAAATGTTCAGCGAAATTGTGCTTACAACCAAACATTCTCAATCCATCCCAGCAACTGTCAACCTGCTTAAAAGAATGCTATTATGTGTTTCTCATACCATAGCTTCAATATAACCCAGTGTGTCAACTCCATCATATTATACCATACAACCATCTACGTCTATATACATGGGTCAAGATGTATATCATTATAAAAAGGCATGTTGGAGCAAGTATTAACACACATAGATCCGACAAGGACTGATTCAATAGAAGAAAGGACTGATTCAATAGAAGAATCAGTGTTGTTTGTGCCAATTTCAGCATCGGCAGCAAAGTAACAGTACCACTGGAAGGAAGGACAGAATAACAACATGGAATCCTGAGCTTCTATGTTCTGCACTTGTAACATGTGTATATATATTTTTGATGTTCAAGTTGATTTGATTTGCATTAAAACAGGACTCTTAAATTGGTATAAGTTTAGGGATTCTTAGCAGTTGGGGGCAGAGATGACAACATGCATATGTGAGTTTTAGTATTTGATGTTGACGTCATTCTTAAAGCTCATGAGAAAAAGTGGTAGTTTTGGAGTTTTTCACTGTGTGATGTTAATTTCTTCGTCCAAGATCATCTCTGAAAATTTTTCCAATGCAACCATATTGTTATAATTAGCCCACTTCTTATATGGAAACTTTTTTCACTGACTGGTTAGCTAGGACAATAATTTTTTCCCTACCCGGGTTGGAAACAGCATGCATGAGAAAAAATCATAGACTTAGGATGGAAATAAAAGATCTATCAACCAATAAAAAATTGGTTAGAGAAAAGATTCATTTAAAAACACAATTAATGATGCTTGATAAATGGTAACATGACACCTATGGATAGAAGGAAGTTTCGTCCAAACTGGCCAGGAGGAAATTATTGTCGAGTTAACTATACCTATTTTGGTGTCTTGAGCTGAATCAAAATTGCCTCATGAAGAATGAGAATGTCTGACATACATTGCATTCATCAAGCTGGACTAGTGAGAGTTGGAAATGCTGTGTTTTCTTCTTATTTTTTTTAGAGAGGCAACCAATAGGAACATACGTGTGTAGATCTATCTACATAAGTTTTGCCAGTGAATTTACCTGTTTTTGGTTGGATAGAGAAAAAATAAGAGGAAAGATCATTAAAGGTGTTTTTCCCCCATCAAATAGAACAAGAGTCTTTACAATCTCTATTCTCTTCATTATATAATTCTCTTTGTTTCTTCCATGTCTTTGAATTCAATGAAGAGAATTCAATTCATTGGTGTATTAGGTTACAATTATGTTTAAAGAGTGGCCTTGCTTAATAACTTTTGCTGTTATTAAACAAATTATTAACAGAACTTAGCAAAATGTCAGTTGATGTTGTACAACTAATCGAACAGAATCTACTTTTAATAGTGAAACCTTCTGAAAACTTTTGAGGATAGGGACCCAGATGACCCATTAGAAACAGCAGGCAATTTTTGATGTAAGTTCATAGCTGTTATAAAATAGAAATGAAATGAATAAATGTTCCGAGACATTAGTTGAGCTGCTTTCAGTTTTTATTTACATTTACTTCTTGCAGTTGAGATGGTAGAAAGCAAGCGAAAATTCAAAAGATTGCTGATTCTTAGCCCCCTCATAGTCTGACTGTTTGCTGTCAAATTAATCATTTTAGATAAACAAGTGGGAATACACTTTCCCAAGTTAATACTGCTTCTCACCCCCACCTTCCCCTGTTTCAAGAGCATACATGCATGAATTGTTTTAAATATTAGTTTGTTTGAAGTTTGGGGTATAATGTTGTGCTGGTTTATGATGCAAAAATAGAAAACTCATCGTCACTAATCAGATGAGGAGTCTTACTTGTCGACAAATAATTGTTTGATTTGTGGTGAATTTTGAACAAAATTCTAGGAGGGGCAAGATCGTGGCTAAATGCAGAGGCTGTATCAACACTCAATTCTTTTCATGTCAGTTTTGGATCCATTAATTTAATTTGGTCAAAACTAAAAAATAAGATCAATAAGTTAAATATTGAAAATTTTCTATTTAATTTTGATGATCAAATATAGCGAGTACCTTTGAAAAATGTAAACATAAATGTTTGTTACTGTTCAAAAAAGGTAAGCATACTAGAAGGAGGCTGTTCCTGTCTCCACAAGGATGTGTCATTGGGTGTGATTTCTCTCGAAGTGCATAGCTATTATATTTTATAAGGATTGGGTCAACATGATTTGCAGTAATTTGAAGCCGGAAATATGCCAGTTTCCACCAGGATGGCTGGGATTGCCCATCAGATGAAATAAAAGAACAGACATTATTCAGTGGAGAATTTTTGCTTTCCATTTGTCTTCCACAATATCTGGCCATTTTTCCTTAATCCTGTGACCTTTAACCTGTTGTACTGCACATGTCCTAACAGATAAAGAGTGGAGCATACATTGCAATATCTCAAGATCAATTTTTATGTTGTTGACCTAATCCTATCATGAACCTCCCTGAAGTTTTTTGATTTACCATCTTCCACCTAGCATCTTGTCCTTCAAATTTTTTATTTTCCTTCCAATACGTGTTGCGGCTGCATAAGGTGGTTGAAGAAAAGTACCGCATGATATCTTAAGTAGGACCAAATTTCTCTCTGTAATTCTGGTACTTTCAAATAGTTGTCTATGATCAAGAGAACTTACGAAATTTACTTGTTTTATTTTGGTTTATTGAACAATCTCTTTCTTTTCCAGCAACTTGCATATTCTCCCTTAATTCTAAAACGTATTGCTATTTAATTGAATTTGTGTATTCATACTAGGTGGTGAACAGATGCACTAAAATACCATCTTATAAAAACAAAAGGCTTTGAATTAGCAATAACTGTCAGTAAGAATTCTGATCAGTGAACCAAAGTTTATGGAAGAGCCAGGGGGCTGCAAAATTTGTTAATGGTGCTTCATACTATGTTAAACTAGAAGTTGTTGATGCCATGTTAAACCTAGAGAATGGCTAATGATTCACATCTTTCTGTATGCAAATCCTCCAAGATTGTTGTCCAACACTTGCCATGCTATAGCTTTTTCATTTATCTTGATGTGCATGCTGATTTCCGTAATTCCTGTTTCAAGAAGCGACTTCGTTTATTGTTGTTTTCCTGTTCTAAGTATCCATGATGGAATTTTGTTTATGTTAGCAGAGATGATGATGCTTGTTTTAGTTTGGGGCAGGGGTTGGTTCACATGGGAAATCTATTTCAGAAGTTGAGCAACAAGTAATTCTTGTTTGAGATCTCAGTTACAGAATGCTTTGTTTCTATTGGCAGGATGATTTGACAACTACACTAGTCCGTCAGTGTCGGCAGTCACAATTGACTGTGCAAAGAATCATTGAGACGGCTGGAGATAATGAGGCCCTGCTTTTTGAAGCTTTGAATGTGAATGATGAGATCCAGAAAGTTCTCTCCAAGTATGAAGAGTTAAAGACCCCATCAGTGGTTCCAGTTATACGTGAACCTGCTATGATTCCTGTTGCTGTCGAGCCTGATTCACCCGTTCATGCAAAAGAAGATGTGTTGGTCAGGAAACCTGCACGTTCACGAGGTGGGACTCATGGAGGGAGCAATGATGACATGATGGATGATCTTGATGAAATGATCTTTGGTAAGAAGGGTGGGGGTACATCCCAAGTTGTGCATGACCCAAAGAAACAGCAATCTTCCAAAGACGACCTCATAACCTTCTAAGCAACTCTATACCAGGCTATTTAGGTGCTGATCACAAATTGAGTTTTAATTGAATTTTAAATGGTTATTGCATTCATAAAAAGTGGGTTGTGGTTTCTCTTTTGCATGGTACTTCCATTGTTTTATGTGTATTTTCTGTTTGCTGTTAAGTAGTTCATGCTCGGATTTCGCCGAACAATTTGCTTTTGGGAGTTTGTCCAGTGAGATTGTATGTATTTAACACGCATTATGCTCTTCCAGTAATTTTGTTGCTGCTTCTATGTGCTGTAATAACTCATTTTTAATCTCATCAATTTCTTAAAACTTCAAAAAAATTAATTTTTAATTTCTTGAAAGATTCGCAATTTCATGAATTATTGAAAATAGAAACAAAGGTCAAGAATGTCTTGGTGTTGTGTTTTGTTGGTGCTCGTTATGTAGTATCTACTGTCACTTTTTGCTCAATTGGAGGTGTTCATACATTTCTTTTTTATTTCTCGAGTTACATTGGTTGATAAATAATAGTTTGATAAAAAAAAAAACTTATGGAAGAAAGGGAATGATATCGGTTAGAATAACATTGTTTTATTTTATTTTTTTGGATAAAAAAATGAATTTTAGAATAATTCAAAAATAAATTATAATAGTTGTTTTTCCTTTTTCAATGCATACAAAATAAAGAATTTGTATAGTAAGTTTTATAAAGTTAAATAAAACTAAACTTTTGAAAATCACCTTTTCAAAACTTAGTTGATCTTAAATGAATGAGGATTGAGGTATCATGTGTCTTTGTTCTTAATAGATTATCTACTTCAACTCTCTCTTCTAGCTATCAAAATTCTTCAACTCTCTCTTCTAGCTATCAAAATTCTCCAGTAAATTAGAGGTATAATTCCTAGTTAACAATATATAAATTAGACTACATATCTTAGAATAAGAAAGGGGATCCTAAAAAGCATATCATAACATCCTTGGTGTTTTATTCCATTATAATAGATAAGTTTTTATGATGTAGAATCAACTCTACAATGGTAACTAACGAGTGGGCACTCAAAGCTCCAAACTAGTGGCAATTAAGATTTTTAGAAGAAAACTATTCCTTCTGATCTTTGTTTGACCTCTTATATTTGTCCTATAAATGATTTTTTTTTATTCTTTCTATCATATCTTATACATATGAGGTTTAGAACTCAAACATAGCTACATCACTTAGAGAAGTTTTCATTTTTGTTAGGAATGATAAAGATACTAGTTTCTAGCATAATGTATGGTTAGAAAATTTCTATCTTGCAGTTCATTTCCCTATAATCTTATTATTTATAAGGACCATATAAGATATGTTTCTAAATCTTTATGTATGATGGCTTTTAACGGATATTTGACACGATCAAAGAGTTGATGTCTTATCTCAAGTGCAGGAGTGTCAAAATAATAAATAACCCGGCAAGATCGAGATCGAACTATAGAAAAGTTAACTATATAAATTATTAATAATAATAAGAATAAGAATAAGAATAACAACAACAACAACAACAACAATGATGGTGGTAGATAAGATGAGTTAAAGAGGACTTTGAGATGTAAAATCAATGTGAAAATTATATAATGATAAAAACAAATATCAAGGTTAGAAGATACACTAATAGTATTAGAGATAAGTAAGGTATAAACTCTTTATTAATTACCAACATGATCGTATTAATCATCTTATTTACATAACATCATACTTATAAATTTTATCAAGTTTTCATGATGCTAACTTATGTTGACAATAAATCAAGTTCCTCTCATAATAACAATGTCGGCCGAAGACTACGAAGGATCAAGTATTTGATGTACCAAGTGTTATACAATACAAATCTAGATTAACTATTTAATAATTAAGGTATTAATAAGATAAAAATGATAAGACATGTTAATAGCAAGTTGTTTAGGATATAAGCATTGAAATCCATATTGAATTTATATTTATTTATCCTAACACTATTAGTGAAATCTTTTCACCTTGACATAATTAACTTAGCTAAACATTATGAAGGAGAAAAACTTAAAGAAACAATATAAAAATATAAAAATGATATAAGTTAACTAAGTATAGTAAAAAGAAATGAAAAGCATGAACAAGAGATTAATGAAAGTAAAACTTAAACATTACAAAAATATAAAAAGAGAGAGCAAGAACATGATCTTGATATGGAAAACAAAATGCCCAAATGAATGGCAAATACCTCTTTTTATAGGCTAAAATTCAGAACTATTCATGTGGTAATTAATAATTGATGTAGTGGTTAACTATTGATTAGTGGACTTGATGGACAGTATCACTCAAACACCTTAGATGGTTGAATTGATATTTATGCAATTAGAATTTAGTAAAGTTGTTTTTCATGAAAGTTTTGGAAACTATCTTTTCTTTTCACCCATCAAATTTCATATCATTTAGAGCACTACAAATCGAGATATGTCTAAAATACTGAGCAGTGTTGTTGGTGGATAGGCTTCATGCTCTTATCTAGATGAAATCTCATTTCAACCATCGGAATTTGAGCTGATCCTCTTCATTAAAGTTGTTGGAAATTGTCTTTTCCTTTCACCCACCAAATGTCAGATCATTTAGACTTCTAGAACTCCTGTTATGGGTAAAACTTTGAATAGTGTTTGGGCTAGATTGCAAGACAAATTCGAACTTCTCTTTTATGGCCAAACTTTGAATTTGAAAATGATAAATTTGGGTCTTTCCATACCCATAAAAGTTATAGGCTTATTTGTCATCTTTCCAGCCGTATAAATTAATATGAAATCCAAGATCTATAACTCTAGATATGATCCAATGACTAAACAATGTTCGAATTTAAAGTGAATCGGCATCTCTTTTGTAAACTTAGCCTTTTCTTTGTCCTTTCACTTCTAATAGTTAATCACAACAATCAATCCTTTGAATTATGAGAATACCTGCTTTTAAAATGAGCATTTACCATAAATTAAAGGTATCTTATATTATCAAACTTGTTATTATAAAATATGTTTTAGTTAAGGGGGTTTTGATACTTCAAGTACAAAATGATGATATAAAGCCTTGATAAAAACACATTTTTAAGTACTAATCAATATTAAATTTTTAAATGGAGAAGAGTTCTAAGAGAAAGAGAGATCAAGTCATTTAATGATTTATTCATTAAATTGTTTTTTGTGGTACTGGATTATAAGATTGATGATAAAATAATTTTGAAACCTAATTCTAACAGGGATTATTTAGTCAAATTATGTATGGTATGTTATCATCTTTGGGATAAATTAGCATATGAAATTCTTTTAATGATATATGGAAATGATTAGTTCCTCCCAAGGTTAAAATCTTTTGCTAGATAGTCATTTTTGGAAAAATCAATACTATTTATAAGAGGTATTCTTGAAGCAAGAGATGTTAATTGTCTTCTATGTTTGGTTTCTAAGGAATCTATTAATAATCAATAAAAACATCTTGTCTTTAGACAATTCTGAATTAAAGTATGGTTACGTTGTTCTTTGCAAATCATGGTTTTTTTGGCTTGCTAGAAATGAATTCCTCTTTAATAATAGGTAGCCTTATTATGATATCTTTTTTTATTTAATATTAACTAGATTATGTATATGGATCAAAGCTTTTTTTTTAACTTTTCTTATTGTGCTATTGACTAGTTAATTTCAATTAATGGTTTGCTCTAATGGTCAAATATCAAGTGTTCTAGACCTCCCATTTCAAGACACTTACTTGAACCATACATTGTAAAATAGAATGTTGATGACTTGCTTATTGGCAAACCTAGTTTTACTGGTATAGACCATGGATATTTCATGAACTTTTCATTTTTATATCTCGTTTATTCTTATTGTTATGCTCTTTATTTTTTTATAATGTTTTGTGTGAGGTTAATCATATGGCAGATAACTTTGTAAAATAAGGTGTGAATAGAATATGTGACTTTATAGCTTGAATTTGATTGCCTCTTGTCATGATGTAATGTCTCTAATAGTATATATGAAGTTTTGGTGCTTCATATTATCTCATTCTATGTTTCAATTTTGAGTCTTGGTCTCGGATATCTTTATAGATTTATGATATCACAATTCTGATGACTTTTCATATATGTTATCATTATGTTTTGCAAATTTATCTTTTATTTTATTTCAACTTTAATAGATTTATGCTTGTGCTTATATATATATATTATTGTTACTATTATTAACATGAATTATAAGATGTATGGATGGAGTAGAAGTAGAAAGCAATGTAGGTTGGGTTTTAATAATGATAAAAAAGAAGAAGATTCACATACAAA
The DNA here is from genome assembly GCA_015708895.1 of Populus ilicifolia. Lineage (NCBI taxonomy): Eukaryota > Viridiplantae > Streptophyta > Magnoliopsida > Malpighiales > Salicaceae > Populus > Populus ilicifolia. The sequence continues at coordinate 219,741 of SRLM01000550.1, forward strand.
TTTAAAGAGTTGTGATGAATATTTCAATTAGTTTCTTCAATTTAGCCATAGCTACAACTTTTTTAAAATTTTACATCTTGTTATCTTTTTTGGAACTTACAACTCATGTCTAAAGCTACTGATAAAACAACTTATAATATAATCATTAAGTTGTGTAAAAAAAATACATCTTTTAAGGTAAGACTATGCCTCCTCAATTTGCTTAAGATTTATTAACTTATTGATTGGATCATGAAATATCATAGCTCCAAACCTAATTCTCATAACATTTGTGTACTCACCCTATTTCACAAGAGCATTATGTCAATGCATTTTGATTTTTGATATAAACTTAATATCATTCAAGATCTTTATCTTTTAAATTAGTTGAAGTTAAATTTACTATAATTTTTTCTGGTGTTCTATCTACTATAAAGAATTTTACACATCTAAACACCAATGTCTTAAAACCTTCAATTGAAATTCTTGGAAACTCTTATTGGGACATTCTTATTTTTGTATAGCATCCCATATTTTTTACTTATTATTATATAAGTATTGTTCAAAAACTCATTTTTAATTTCTTCATCATGGAAACCATAACTCCATTATTAAATCTATTAACACTTACTTTTTTATCATTGTTCTTTTCTTTTGTTAGATTACTTCTAGGTCTACAAACTAGTTATTTTATCTCATAAATTTTATGATTGTGTTGCAAAACCATACCATCACATTTCTTATACAACTCTAAAATTACCTTTACAAAATTCTTGATTGATATTTTTAATCTTCTAATTGATGTAATCATATTATTCGATAGTTTTACCCATATTTACCTAATTTTTTATCCATGTTTTATACGTAAAATGTCTTGATGTTCTTTGTTTTATGTTTTGAAGACACTTTTGGATGAAAAATGCAAAAATGAGTAAATTGGAGATAATTGGCAGATTTGATGTTCAGACAATGTTTTGTGTAGAGCATGAGTTCTAGAAATCAAAATGAAGTGATTTCAGTGACACTAAAAATATAACATCCATACCTTTCTAGAAATGTAATGCAAGAAAAATAAAAGGAGAAAGATCATGGAAATCGCATCCTTCAAAGTCAAATCTTGCATTTTGTCATTGTTGACCTTTGTCTATTCAAAATTCAATATTTGAAAATTTAGAAGCCAATTTATGTAAACTCAATTTTTTTGGATTCCTAACTCAAAGTTCTGTAAACACTCCAAATTTCAGCCAAAAAAGATGTTAGATGAGCGAGATATGATTTTTTAAAGATGACAAATGAATTCTGTCAACAATCAGGTTTCGTGAAGAAACGAGTCCAAATTACATTTTGAAACTTCTAAACCATCATCCAAGTTTTTATATTATCAATTTAGCTCCTTTAAATCAGAGCTTGAAGATTTCATGCAAGGCTATTTCTCTTTTTTAGGGAAAATAGTTATTGAAGTACTTAAATGTCAATTGTCAACTTAAGGGAGGGGTACTTTGTAAATTAGGAACTAGGGTTTCTTAGCATATAAAAAGAAAAAGAGAGAGGAGAGAAGGGGGCAACCGTCAGAAGTTAAGAAACACAAATTCTCTCCTCTACAAACCCAAAAATCATGCTCTCTTCATTCTTTAAGAGTAGTTCAATAGTTATGCAAGGCTAAGTTATTTTCTTGGTTGCAAGGACATAACAAACTTTCAAATTTCAAGAACCGTCAGATTTATTTTTCCTTTTATTTTCAGTTTATATTATGAATGAGTATGATTGTTTTTCTATGATTGTTGTTGATAATTGCTAGAGCGAAACTCTAAGTTATTATTGTGAACAATTTATTGCTAAGTTTGATATCAAAACCGGAGTTGTGATGTATGAACTTGTGAAGCAACTAAGCTTGATAATTGTGGCGGAACTGCATTATTAAACTTAGGGAGAACACTCAAATATCTAGTTCTTAGAGCTGTCATTGAACTAAATCATTAATGCGGACATTGTGATTGTTTGTTGGTTAGGGTTAGTTATATGGTGGATCCGTTAATTAACTAACATTAAGAAAAGATAAAAATTCAGAATATAAATTTTAGTTTTGTTTCAAGGATCAGTTCTAATTTTTGATAGTGGATGTGTGCTTGCAACAAGGTTTGTTTTCTTGATAAATTTCAATTTCAATTGATTTTGTTTGATAGTTTAATTTCTTTCATAGTTTAGATCATTATAAATTAAAACCCCCTTAATTGCATAATGTATAATATAAAAATCAGAACTAAATTTTCCTTGTGGGATCGACCCCTTGCTTGCTCTATACTATCTCGTGTATTGTGTTTTAAGTTAGGGTAATTAATTTGTGTGACCACGACATTGCAACACTAATCTTCTTAAAATCACTAGATCTTGCTCAATTAATCACTTTTTTATAGGTTCAAAAAGTTAGTCCGTTAATAATTGATACAAGATTTGAAATGATTGTGTAATAGATAAAAGTTGCAAAGTAGTTAAGAAATAAGAGAGAAACAATTTAAAAATTTAAGAGAAAAAAAAGAAGAACATAAAGAAAGAAATAACTAAAACTTTATTGAAACCCAATCTATCTTACAATCTCCTAATGAGTACTTGATTTAACAATTTTTAATTTTTATGATTGAGTTAAGAATTGCAACCTCACTTTTAGTTCATTTGTTGCTCAAATAATGTTTTGATAATATAAATATATTAATTAGTAATAATTAGTTAGTGTGTTCATGCCATACTACAAGAAAGGAACGAGCTTAAATTAAACAAAAACTTGAATGCCAATTAAATTTTGGTTTTATTTTTTCAAAGTTAAAAACTATTTATTTAAAAAGAAAAAACATGTGAGGGCATGATATAATAAATTATTATATACATAAAGGGATGAAATGCAATTAGATAGTGTTGATGGTAATGAAAGATTTAAGGAAACTTGGTCTTTGAAGCTAAAAACTAAAAATAATAGCATATTAAAATTTAGTAGTGTTTCAGAAAAGAAAGGGTAGAAAAATAACATTAACAATGTCAATTTAGCTGAAACATAATGGAAAAAGCATAAACAGAGCCTATAAACCAAAAACCAGATTAAAAAAGGAAAAGCTTGCAAGTATTTGTTTTCTTGTATGGAATTCTTGCTTAAGATTTTATATAATTTTGACAATAATTAATTGACTAACAACAATAAAAACTAAAAAATTTATGATGAATGAGAAATGTTTTAGGGTTTTTTCCTTTAAGTTATGGGGTAAAAAAACCATTTAATATATAGCACTCTATTTTAATAAAAAAAAAAGATATTTGTAATTAAATAGGTCATTAATAGTTGAAGGTTAGGCTAAAATAATAGTTAAATGATCTAATGTTAAAAATAGTAATAATGACAAACAAACCTTTTTTAAGGTTAAGTGGACTGTTTTTATTTTTTAAATTGAGTAATAGGAATATTAAGGTTTGCTAGTAGCATCATTTATCAAGCAGGTTTCTATGTGTTGGGGAACATGACATATTGGTTTTATAGAAAATATTAAGGCATGAAAAAAATTAAAAAGGTTAGTTTGATTGGCACCTTATTGGATTATGCAATACATTAAAACTTTCAATATTCAAATTGAATTTATAAATCATTGAAATGGAACATGGAAAGTTGAAAAGGATGCATTCAAAATTAAAGTTAAGTATTTTATGCATGGATAATAGAAATGTAACATGGAAAATTAAAAGATTGTATTTTTTTAGGAAGACTTAGTTCACAGAAGGATTTTGAGCCTGAAAGGAAATATAACTTCTTACTTTTTATAAGGAACGATCTTTCTTTGAATAAGTTAAATATAAAAAGGTTGTATCTTTTAAAAAACTTCACACAATAGTAACTTGTTGTTCTTGATACGCTTGAGTGGAAAGAGTATTTTATGATCTAGATGTTTTGTTTAGAAGATGATGTGTCAATGTTTGTTTATGATATAACAAGCTTTTCAAGAGTATGTTGATGATGATAAGGCTAAGCAATCTAAACATTGTCAGAAAAAAACATTGTTAGTCTATATATATATTATTTATTAATAATTGATTTGAAGATATAAAAGCGAATCTAAAAACATTTTTGAATTGTTTTAATTTTTTTTATAAAAGCAAAGATTGTCAAACCTGACATTGTGATGACTCACTCTCTTTCCATAAAAAAAAAAGATTTTTTTGATTTTAAAAGGAAGGAAAAGGTCTTATGTTAAAAAAAAATTCATCATATAGTATTATGATCACTAGGTATCCTAACTAGTCTTCAAAGTTTTGAGATAAATGGTTGGTTATACTAAAAAGAAAAAATACTATCACCTAAAAGTATTCTATTTAAGGTAAGTTACATTCTTATTTTTTTCTATTCCTAATAAGTTTGTTATGCCTTACCCACCAATGATCTATCTATAAAAATTAGAATGAGCCTACTCTAATGAGTTAAACTTTAGGCTTGAGTTTATCAATTTAAAATTCAAGTCATATTATCCACTTTCAATTACTATCATTCATTTATTTTGATAAAATTTTAGTGAAATTAATCTATGTATAACCAAATGTTTCTAATCAAAACATATAATCATTAAAGGTCTATTAAGTGATGTTGGAGACTAATTGGATGAGCCTATGTGGGGCTTATTGAACTTGGCTCCAATCTAAAAAGGTATAATACCAAACATTTATTTATGCATTCAAGATCCACAGATAACCTGTGAAGGTTCGCTTATCCTATAATGAAGATATAGTTGCATTTTGTTGAATGAAGTCTTATACCCCGGTCCTCAACATCTAAACTATGCTCTTTATAGGTTTATCAACATATAATGGGTTTTTTTTATATGAATATCTCATTTGGATTAAATTTGGACAATGACCTTTATTAATTCATTTGCCCTAAGATGTGTAGCTATATTTAACAATCACATATGCAATTCAATTTTAGGGTATTACCTTAAATATCGTGAGTGAATAACCAAAAAAAATGATTTTCATATTTTAGCAAAAATGATTAAAAAAAGGAAATGTTTTAAAACATTTTGAATGTCAACCCATAAAATCCTTTCAATATGCCCATAAAATCCTTTTAATGTGGGTTGAAACCTTGGTAAATTTTATAAACAACTTATAAAACCTAATACAAATGTATATATGAGTTTGAAGATTATCTTTTTATGTAAAAAAAAATAAAATACACATGCATAAATAACGCAAAGAAATGACCAAGAACATCAAAATAAGCAAGATGTAAACTTTGAAAGATTGGACCTCGATGTGCAAAAACCAAAAGGACTTGAAAATACATTGAATACATCTACAATGCATGTTCATCCATAAAACACATCATGTTAGAAAACATGCAAACAAATTCATATAGATATACACAACCATTCTCAAAGTTTATTCAAACCCAAAAATTTCATCACAACACATCCAAATCAATAATAAACCAAAATTTTAGAGTGGATGATGTGGACCAAAAAAGGTTGAAATGGTGAGTGGTAGTGGCGAAATAGTTATGAAACAATGTTGTAAAAGTTGGCAATGACAACTTGAATTGTGTAATGTCTATCTAGTTACTGGAGAAGAGAAACAGTACATGGATGGGTTCATAGGTTACACCATTTCCTTCTTCTCCTAGTAGCAATTATTGCCAATCATAAAAAGAGATCAATAGTCGAATAGTTTTAGCTTTTTTTCCTCTACTGCTGTTTTTTTGGATAGCCTTGATGTTGTCTTGTCCACAAAACATATCATGTTGAAATATACACAAATAAATTCAAGTGTCCATATACACAATCAATCTCAAATTTTGTTCAAACCTAAGAATTTCATCACAACACACATTAAAACTAACAATAAACTATAATAATTATTCATAAAATATTTAGAATTTAAAATAAACCTTTCAAAGTGGATGAGGTGGGCCAAAAAAGGCTGAAATAATAGGTGACAATGGCAAAAAAATGGTGGAAAAGTATTGTAAAAGTTGGCAATGGTAGCTTAATTTACATCACTTCTTTCTAGTTACTGGAAAAAAAAAGGTGGCGTATGGATGAGTCCAAAGGTTGCATCACTTCTTTCTTTCTTTTTTTCTAATTATGGCAGTATAAATCATTGTTGTTTAGAGGAGAACGTTAATGGCTAAACAATCTTGACCTTTTTTGCCCTTGATATCATCTTTTATAAACAAACTTAATTACAATGTGTCATCAGACTTGATGATGGGGGATGGTAGCACGGAGATCATTTTATAGGTCATACAACCTCATCTTCTTCCTAACAATGGCAATAGTGTTAAGTTAATATCGTTTGATAACGGAGAGTTGTGGCTTATAAATTTAACAAGAGTTTGTTTATCTAGATAGAGTAATGGAAGTTAAATGATGAATACCTTGCTTTATGGAATTTGCAAATTGTTTTTCTATTTTAACGCTTTGATTACTAAGGACTAGTAATAAACTAGTTGGAGGGTGTGATTAGTACTCAAAAGTGCATGTTTATCATGGTTTTATATCATCATTTTGTACTTGAAATATTAGTAACTCCTTAACTAAAGTACGTTTTATAATAATCTATCTAATAATATAAGATACCTTTAATTGATGGTAAATGTCCATTTTAAATGTAGGTCTATCACATAAATGAAAGGATTGATTGATGACTTTAAGAACTTCAATTGCAAAGGCAAAGAGATGATCAAACTTAGAAAAGAGATGTCGGTGCAATCCAAACCGGAACACTATTGGGTAATTGGGTCATATCCGGAGCTATAGATCTTAGATTTAGGTCTACTTTATATGGATGGAAAGGTAAGACATAGGCCTACAACTTTCATATGGAGCCCAAGATCTAAAAAGGTTATTTTCAAGTCCAAATTATTGCAACAATAAAGAAGCCCGAATCTATCCTCCAGCCCGAGCACTGTTCAGTATTTTGGTCATATTTGGAGTTCTAGAAGTCGAAATGAGCTGAATTGTTTACACAAGAAAGCTGAGAATTTCATAGAACTTTCATGTTTTCAAGTGACTCTAATTTTGACATCATCAATGACGTTTTGGGCAAACAAGAGAAGATAAGGATTGTCACCAAGTCAAGGGTTAGCCATCTACTCATCAATTAGTCATCAAATCAATAGTTCCTAATTTTAGCCTATAAAAGGAGGCATTTGTCATGCATTTAGGCATCTTGGTGTCCAGATCAAGATCATGCTCTTGTTTTCTCTCTTTGTATTCTTTATGCTTTGTTTTCATTAATATCAAGTTTATGCCTTTCATTTCCTTTCCTTTGCTTTGTTAACTCTTATCTTATTTATGTTCTTATTTTGTTTATCTATTTTTCTTTCTTTCATTATGTCTAGCTAAGTTAATTATGTCAAGGTGAAAAGGTTACACTAATGGTGTAAGAATAAGTATGGTATAAACTTAATATGGACTTTAATGTTTAATACTAACATGTTTTATATTTGTTATCTTGTTCACTCTTTAATACTTTGCTTGTTAAATGACTAATCTTGATTTATGTTGTATAACAATTGGTACAACAAATACTTGACACTTCCATAGCCTATATTGTATGGTATAACCGACACCTGAACTATGAAAGGAACTTGATTTGTTGTTAACATAAGTTATAATCATGAATGTTTGATGAAATTTACAAGTATTAGCATTAATTGAATAAGATGACTAATGTAATCATGTTAACAATCTATAATATGATTGTAACCTCCTTTGTGTGTGGATTCCAATTGAACAATAAGAGTTTATACTATACTTGTATGACATACCATTAGTGAAACCTCTAACCTTGACATTTGTTATTATCATTGTTAATTCTTACTTTAATATTTCATCTCAAAGTTCTCATCTTCTTCTTCTTCTTTATTATTGTTCTTATTGTTGTTGTTGTTGTATTATTATTATGTATAATTTATACAATAACCTCCATGTGGTTCGACCCCGGTCTTGCCGGGTTATTTATTACTTCGACACTCCTGCACTTGGGAGAAGACATCAATCTTTTTGTCGTGTCAAGTTTTTGGCGTCGTTGCCCGGGAGGTAAGTTTTGTATAAATTATAATATTTATTTTATTTTCTCTTTTCACTTTTCTTGTATATAAAACTTTATTTCTTTTTTTCTTGTTTCTTCATCTTTTGTTTTCTTTTTCCATTTATTCTATTCCTACACGTGCATAAGAGTGTGGTCACGTACATCAAGTGGTAGACTTTGTAGGGTATCCTCATCATTTTCAGAAAATATGGCTGAAGAAGATAATCAATCACTTCATAATGAGAATAATGAGAATAACCGTGCTAGAACACTTAGAGACCACATGAATCCAACAAGAACAAGTGCCCCATCATGCATAGTTTTTCCTCCCGATGCATCTCATTTTAATTTTAAGTCAGACATTATTCAACTTTTACCTTCTTTTCATGGTTTAGAATTGAAAATCCATACTTGCATTTAAAGGAATTTGAGGTGGTCTGCAACACATATAATAATCTAAATTGTAGCATGAACACCATCAGATTAAAGCTTTTTCCTTTTTCATTAAAAGATAAAGCTAAAACATGGCTATAAAATTTGAGACCAGGATCCATTCGTGCTTGGGATGAAATGCAACAACAGTTTTTAAAGAAGTTTTTCTCATCTTATAGAACAAACTCTTTCAAAAGACAAATCACCACTTTCACTAAAAAACCAAGAGAAACATTTTACCAATGTTGGGATAGGTATCGAGACTTACTTAGTACTTTCCCTCATCATGGTTTTGAAACATGGAGATTGGTTTCATATTTTTATGAAGGGTTAACACCTAAAGATAGATAAATGGTTGAATTGATGTGCAATGGAACTTTTGAAGAGACAGACCCTGATGAAGCAATGGAGTACTTAGACTTGTTAGCTGAAAATGCTCAAAATTGGGACACCGCGGGTACTTATGAGGCACCGAGTAAAACTACTATAATTTCTTGCTTTATTGGAGAGCATAAAATTGAAACAGTCTTACTTGATCTTGGTGCTAGTGTGAATTTACTTCCATATTTAGTTTTTCAGAGTATCAATATAAGTGAGTTAAAACCAACTTCTATAACTCTTTTACTTGCCAATAGATCTATAAAAGTGCCTAGAGGAATAATTGAACATGTGTTAGTACAAGTCGATAAATTCATTTATCCTGTGGATTTTGTTGTCTTGGACACACAACCTCTTGAGGGATATAATTCATTTCCTGTTATTTTAGGACGTCCGTTTCTTGCAACTTCTAACACATTGATTAATTGTAGGAATGGACTGATGAAGCTATCATTTGGAAACATGATATTGAAGATGAATATTTTCAACATTTGCAAGCAACCTGGAGATGATAATGATTTACAAGAAGTAGATCATATTGATGAATTAGTTTATGATCAACTTGAATCTACGTTAAGTAAAAATGAGTTGGATGAATCTGAAGATTTGCAAATGATTTATTTTGAGTAAGAAATCACGGATGAAAAAAGCACCGAAAATGTTGATGTGAATGTTTTGTTAACAATGACAACAAATTCAACATCTAACATCACATCAATCGATGATTACTTTCCTAACAAATCCTTACTTTCTCTTAATCCAATGCCTTGGTATGATAAAAATATCAATTTTCTTACTTTAGGAGATTTGCCAGCTGATTGGAGTACCCAAGATAAAAAAAAGTTTTTGAACGAAGTGAAGAACTTTTATGGTGATGACCCTAACTTATTCACATATTGTCTTGTTCAAATATTTCAAAGATTCATTCCCGACAATGAGGTAAGTAGTGTCATTAAACTTTGTCATTCTAAAGCATGTGGAAGTCATTTTTCGTCAAAAAAGACAGCTACAAAAATCTTTCAAAATAGATTTTATTGGCCCACCATGTTCAAGAACACGCATGCATTCTACAAAACTTATGAAAATTGTTAAAAAGTTGATACTAGTCAAAAAGTTTTGTTTTATAATTCTCAACTCTTGCATTCCCTAGAAAGCTAAGACCAAGATGGAGGAATCCTTATGGGGCCTGTGATATTGAGAATTCAATGAATGACAATGATTTTAAGGAAAATGAACATTGTTTGAAAGCTTACTTTGATAATTTTCCTGGTGAAAAGGAATCAACTGGTTTGAATGATCTTGTAGATAAAGGTTGATTATTTTATTTTTCTCACATTGTTTTTGTGTTTCTTTTTTAGTGATTTTTGCTATTTTCTCTCACCCCGGTCAAATGGCGGATAACGGTACTCCGTGACTTAAGTCGGTTCTTTTAGTTTCCCACAATAACTGATATTTGTATATACATTTCTGTAATTTTTTGAATCTCTTTTTCCATTCTCATTTGAAAATGGACACTAATCTTGTAAAATTAAAAAAGTATTTTCCCGCTCTGACTCAGAGTGCGATTACAAAAATTTACCGTGCTAGATGTGCAAGATTGAGATTGTTAATGAATCATGGAATTCCTGAAGATATTCGCTAGTTGATTGAAGCAAAAATTCTATTATCAGGTGAGTCCTCTAACTCCTTTATTTTACACATGCCTGGAACAGGTAAAAGCACTTTTGCAAAGAAACATCGTGCAAAACGACTGAAAGTTTGTCATCGATGTGCTAGATGGACTTGTAATACACAATGTTGTTCTTTAGGAATGATATCTATAAACCGTGAAGATAAAATACAATTCATTAAGGATGGCCTGAGTAAGAAGTCTTTAGATAACCTTCTATTGACTCTTGAGACGCATCCTAGTGGAGATGTGCATCGTGCAATTCATAATTTATGGCCACTATTTCATAAAGAACATGATCGACTTGGTCTTGGGAATCTGACTAAAAAAGACCCTGTTTGCCAGTTTTTAAGAAAACTGGATGAGAAACCTATCCCCGACCCATAGAGGGCGTTTAAGTCGTTCTTAGACGTAAAACTAAGAGAAGATGTGAGCCACGATTACAACCACTTGTACATATATATGCTTTTTTTAAAGTAAATAAATAAATAAAGAGAGAGAGAGACTCTAGCTGGCCTACATATAGGTGGTATGATTGCCTTTCTAATTTCTCATCTATAAAACCCTCTTTTCCTTCCTTTCATTTCTACTCAACCCATATATTTAACAAATACTGAAGTGTGTAGAAATGGCAAGTTCCTCAGGTCATCACATAAGAAATATTTGTGTTTTTGGTGGATTTAGTCTTGGAAAAGAAAAGGAGTTTTTAGAATCAGCAAATCATCTTGGTCAAGTGCTAGCTAAGAGAAAGATTCATTTAGTATATAGGAGAGGCAGTCTTGGGTTAATGGGAGGTGTGTCAATAGCTACATTTTTAGGAGGTAGTCAAGTTTTGGGGATCGTCCCTAAAGCTTTAGCACAAGGGGACATCATTGAAAAAACAATTGGAGAGGAATTTCAAGTCTCTACAATGTTAGCTCGAATGAATGCAATGTTTAACCATGTTGATGCCTTCATTGCTTTACCAGGTGGTCTAGACACATTGGAAGAGATATTTCATATTTTCTCTTGAGTCCAACTGCACATTCACTATAAACCCATAGGTTTGTTAAATGTTAATGGTTATTATGATAAGTTGTTGTCTTTTCTTAATCACGCCGTGGAACAGGAATTTCTAACATCTTCTGCACGACAAATCATAATCTCTACTGCTACTGCTGAACAATTGATTGACCAACTACAATCTTTCGTTCCTGTAATTGATCCTTCTATGAGTCGCATAAATTGGTCAATTAAGAAAAGCCGTAAAAAGCTTAGATTGGATTTGAGCCTCCATTTGTGAATCTTTTTGTCTTTTGGTTTTATTATTGTGTTTTGTTGTTTCTTATATTTTTTTTAATGTGTTTTAGGTTTGTTAGTGTTTGTTATTTCAGGTGAACCTTTAAACATTGAGGACAATGTTTGTTTTAGTTGGGGGAGAGGGTAGTAGCTAAAAAAAAAAACCGTATTTTCTATTTCATAAAACATGTGCAAAATGGTTGTTACTATGATGGCAGAGTAAGGAGAATCTTTTATGACTCTTGAGACGCATCTTAGTAATTATTCGTAACAAGGTCTATCATAATACTTCTTGAAATATTCAGATTTACAAACTCTTGCATTATTATCACTTAAGTCTGCTCATATACTTATTTAACATATATTCTTAAATCTTAATTTACACACACTTTAACATATAATTGTGGGTTGCATATTGGATTATTACATTATTTATGTTCTTTTGTTAAAGGTAACAATTAAGGGAAAATGATAGTATATAATTAAAAAAAAAGAGAGAAAAAGAAAAAAAATGATAATAATAAAAATATAGATAAGTTTGGTTTTGTAGCCTCCCTAACCTAAGTAATTAAGCCCGAAGGGGTGTTTTAACACCTAATACCCTAAAGTCAACTGACTTGGGAGCTATTGG
>SRLM01000550.1:233139-281945 GCA_015708895.1 Populus ilicifolia
CATTATGTCTAGCTAAGTTAATTATGTCAAGGTGAAAAGGTTACACTAATGGTGTAAGAATAAGTATGGTATAAACTTAATATGGACTTTAATGTTTAATACTAACATGTTTTATATTTGTTATCTTGTTCACTCTTTAATATTTTGCTTGTTAAATGATTAATCTTGATTTATATTGTATAAAAATTGATACAACAAATGCTTGGCACTTTCATAGCTCATATTGTATGGTATAACTGACACCTGAGCTATGAAAGGAACTTGATTTGTTATTAACATAAGTTATAATCATGAATGCTTGACGAAATTTACAAGTATTAGCATTAATTGAATAAGATGACTAATGTAATCATGTTAACAATTTATAATATGATTGGAACCTCCTTTGTGTGTGGATTCCAATTGAACAATAAGAGTTTATACTATACTTGTTTGACATACCATTAGTAGAATCTCTAACCTTGACATTTGTTATTATTATTGTTAATCCTTACTTTAATATTTCATCTCAAAGTTCTCATCTTCTTCTTCTTCTTTATTATTGTTCTTATTATTATTATTATTATTGCTATTGTTATTGTTATTGTTATTGTTGTTGTTGTTGTATTATTGTTGTTTATAATTTGTATAATAACCTCCATGTGGTTCGACCCCGGTCTTACCGGGTTATTTATTACTTCGACACTCCTGCACTTGGAAGAAGACATCAATCTTTTCGTCATGTGAATAACAAAGTTAAATGGATCTTTAAAACCTCTATCATAACCATGCTGATGAGTAGAAGATTCAAAGAAGTTTTCAACTATTTTACCTATTATAAGAAGGTTTGGCACATCATGTCCATTAATCACAATGCAATCAACTTTGAACCTAAAGGAAGCAACATTTTATTAGAGAAAAAGGAACGAATATTGAGAGTAAGAAAAAATAAATGAGTTCGTTAATAATATTGCAATGAAGCAAAATCTGATAAAATCTACCAAATTTCCTTGAAGAAGATAGTACAAAGAAAACAAAACAATGCTAGGATTTTCTCGTTTAAATGATAACAAAGTCGTGAGAGTTATACATGAATTGCGTAAAAACCTTTTTTAATGATTAGAAATAGAACAATAACAAATATGAGCAATTATTTTATTTTTATTTTGAGAAATTAGATGTACAAATTTTACAGAACATTAATGGAACGTAAGGTATGCAACATTATCTTACTAATGAGAACTATAAGTTATGGAGCATGGTATAAAAGATAGAAGCGGCTTCTTGAAGGTCGGTTGGCAATTGTTTTAGCTTGTTAATTAGTTTGATAATTAATGATGTTCCAAAAAATTCCAAATATAGCTTAGAAATAAGATTTATATGTTAGATAATCAATTAATCTTTTAATCTCATGGTTAAAGCATTAAGCAACCTATAATAAAGGTCGGCAGATAAGTAGCCTTGTAGCGAAGTTAAATGGAAAGGCAATCTTAAAAGTAGTAGACGGAAAAAAAATATCAAAAGGAAAGCAAAGAGAACGAGCCAAAATGCTTCTAGTAGAATTGGCAGCACAGCTTCTACGATCAAGCTAAGAAAGAGAACCGCGTGGGGCAGAACCGAGTCAAAGAAAGGGAAAAATGAGTTGGGAGTACAAATTGGGCACTCTGGAAATACAAGAGGCAATCTCGCACCAAGTTTTTATCGCAGGTACAAGAGAGTGTATATAGAAAAGCAACAATATATAACACAACAATGCCACAGCTAAGTAAAAAGTAAACCTAAAATATCAAACCCAACAATCATAAACACAGATTTTCAATGCAAAAGGAGGCTGTAGTGGGATGAAGGTAGAAAACTAAGGAGAAGTGGGACAATGACAATAAAAATAATGCCAGGAAAACCTCAAACATCAATTGATAAAGAAAAATAAAAAGAAAAGAAAAGAAAAGCGAGCTAAACTGAAAGTGGAAGCAGCAAACAGTCCAAGGCCAGAGAAGACAATCTAAATGTAAAAAATCAGAGAGGGTAGTGACACAACAGAAGCTAACAAAAACAACTGAAAAGAGAGAAGCAAGAATCATAAATAATGGAGGTAAAAAGATAAAAAAAAATGAGGAGCAAAAGGCAGAACAAACACAAAACAAATCAACAAAAAGCTATGCCAGATGAAACAGATGATTCTTCTCCCCGGTGAGTAAAAAGATGAAAATAGGGAAGAAATTGAATTGTTAGAGGCAAACTGTACTTAGCGAAGAAACAAATCGCAATAGCGTGTAGAATGCAACATGCCTACAACCAAAAAAATGCTGGGAAAATGAATCCCAGATAAAAAAAACAAGTTTGGGGACCAAACCTAAACAAACATGTATCAAGCAGATGGGAAACTAAAAAAGACGAAATAAAATAAAGAGCAAGAAACCTCGATCATCAAAGTTAACAGAGGAAAATGAAAAATAAATAAATAAATAACAACCTCCATAGCATGTGAAAGCAGCGACTTGGAGCATGCCATCAAGACATCAAATCCCAATAAGAAAGCAACAAAAGCCTAGCAAGTTAACAACAACTGAAATGTAAGATGCATGCTTAAAAAAAAAAGACAAACAAGCTTAAAAATGAGTAATCAAAGGGGAAAAAAAAGCCTATAGAACAATAAAAATACCTCTTCACAATGAGAAAACTAAGTGTTTTTCCCCTAAAAAAGGATGGGCAAAGAACCGAGCAACCAAGATAAAAACCAGGTATAAAAGATGCATCCTTGAAAGAGAAGGATACAGTGACAAAAGGTAAGGAATTACTGACAAACCAACAAATCGCAGTAGCTAGTGTTTAACGCAGCAGACCTACACAAAAAAAAAATGCAGGAAAAAGGAAATCGAGAAAAAAGAAAGGGTGAATTGCAAGATTGAATGCAGACCAAGCAACACGTATCAAGGAAAAAAACCTATTAAATGACATGGGAAAAGGAAGAAAAGGGGTAAGTCTACCGTAGAGAAGTTTTAAAAAAAATACTCTTAAAGCAAACAAAAGCAGATATCCATTCCAGATCTAGAGTAAACAATCTAAACCTCTAAAAACAAAAACAGATAGCAACACAGCAGAGCTGACCAATGCAACTAAAAAGCTTGGAGCAAGCTTCATGAATAACAGAGATGGATAGAATAAGAAATGAGGAACAAGCAAATCACCCAAAAAAAAAAAGCCTCAATTAATAATGAGATGACTAAGCGCTTCCCACTTAAAACATAATGAACAAAGGATCAAGTGCCCAAGATAGTAATTCTCCCGTAAAGATGCATCAATGAAAGAGAAGGCAACAATGAAACAAAGATGAAAGTAGAGAAATAAAACTGGTGCAGGCAACTTTACCTAGAAAGCTAAAAAATCTTTAGCATAGAATGCATTAAGCCCAAGCCTCCAAAAATGCAGAGTAAAGGCAACCCGAAAGAAAAGAACGAGCAAGAAGAGAATAAATGGAGGCATAAGAAGAGAATAAATGAAGGCACCTCACACTAAGATGTTTAAGCAAGATTCATCGCAATCATAGAAATTGAAAAAAACAATAGCCAAAGTGGCAGATAATAAATGGAAAAGAACACGTCAAAAACAAAAAAGTGAGCTTTGGGAGAAGCAACAATCAAAAACTGAATTAAAAAGGCATGAACAAGGAGAAGAAATGGTTCAACCGCTGGACCGGTCCAAGTTTTAGAACAATGCCCTACACTACTCATCAGAATTTCATTACTCGTCAGAATTTGAATGCTCAAGCTATACAGAGTCACTAGGGATAACCTGAGAAATCATGATTTTATAACCTTACAAATTATTTTTAAGAAAAAAACATCTAAAGAGTCGTTTAATCCTTCTAAACATAAAATCTAAGCTCAGAAGCCACTTATGAACAACCAATCAATGCAGAATCCAAATGTAAACATTTTCAATTTACAAATTCAAAACAGCATATCGGACTATTTTAAAAAATAGTTTGATTTTGGTATCTATAAATTCATCACAATTTTCATTTAATAGTTGCTTGTATTAAATTCAAAGCACCATCTCTCTTCTCTTCTTCTTTTCGATTTATTTTCCTCATTTTCTATGATTTTTAGTTTTACACTTAATTTTTTTTGTTTAATCAAATTCAATGGTCAAAAATAATCTTATATAAAATCAACAAAGATGGATAATGTGAAGGCCATGACTTGAAAAAAAATGAATCAGAGATTCTTATACTCCTTACACTACCTCAGTAAATCAAAGATTCCTCTGCAATACAAATTCTTCAATAGCTGGACTTAAAAGGGAGAAAATTCAAAAATTCACAGATCTTGCTGAAAGATCTTTAACACAAATTGATATTCATTATCCGCTGTCGTTCCATATAGTTAAAATATAAAATAACCATGAAAAACTTACATGCTATAAAGTAAACATGAAAAACTTACATGCCAACATACTTGTATGGGTGAAAGCAAGAATCACTTTAAATATGTAAGTGAGAGATCTTAGCGTTGCATTATCAAAGAACCAGGACTGTAGAGTTGGCACGTTTACAATCACAAGCACATACACTTCTAGACTCTTTCACCACACGCTGTGATCTCCGTGTGTGAAGCCTGATGTTCACCACTTTACCAGCCATCTGTTTGCATACAGAATGAAAATGAAACATGTCCTCAAACTTCAACTAAAGACACTATCATTTCCAAACAATTTTTACAGGCATTATGCTCTTGTAATAATGGACAGTAATTTTAAAAACTTTAGGGGACAACTATCTAAAACGACAGCAGAATTGCTTGAGGACACAAAAATGGTGAATCTCTCCTGCATCTTGTCAAAATAAAGCAATAATTATGATCTTTTATTTCTTTTGGTCTTTTGAACAAATAGAAAAAGGTCACGATTGCAACAAAAGGAGATCTTTATGTAAGAGTACATTTGTTATTTGAGCAGACATGGATTTACTCACAACATTTTGAAAAATGGCTACAATTAGCTAAATAATTACTGCTGTAGGAATACCCACAAACTGCTAGATTTTTCTATTCATTTTTTTTTTTTGGGGAGAAAACTGGTTTTCACAAAAATGTGGATAGTTTGCCAAAAACCCTGCTGAACAGAAGAGCACAGGTCAAATAAGCATATAAAGCAACAAGTTACTGAAATAAATAATGCTATCAGAAAAAAGAAGAATAGCATAAATTTTTGTAACAATCAATATTGAAAGCATGTCTGCCATAATTATTAGCAATCCACACAAATATATATATATATACAGGTATGAAAGCAGCAAGACTTTTCAGTGGGAGAGAGTAACAAACCATTCTCCAAACCAAATCTTCAGGTCCTAGGGGTAGAGCTGGACTGGAATAAATAAAGTGCCTTGAATACTGAAAGAAATGGAAGTATAAGATACAGTTGCACCAGATACATTACAAAAATATAAGGATTAATAAAATAAAACTCAATACAAAGAGAACCAATAAACAAAGAGATGAGTAACTAAACAAATGTAGAAAACAAAGAAAAGTTTTCGCTGAGGTATGAATGACTTGAATACAGGCAAAAAAGATTACATGGCCCAAAGAAAGAATAATCCGCATTTAGTTGCCTCCACTTGTATAAGGGGAAATAAATGCTTAAATATCATCTTTCCCTACACCAATTTAATCTTTGAAAAGTGAGTAGGAATAATAAGGCCAAGTTTTATGAAAATCATTTTCCAAACTTTCTCATAATTGTTACCGTTAGAAAAGTTAAGTTGATCAATGAAAAACACTTTCTAGTCAAAGAAAAATTTAGCTTAATTTTCAAAAAAATGCTTGCCTTTTATTTTAAATAGAATACACTTTCCAGAAGTTGAAAATAAAAATAAAGTGAAATGACTAAATTATCACTGAAAGCAAAATTTGTTAAACAAGTGTTCATGAAAACTCGAGGGCAATTTGGTATTTTGATATATATAAAATATTATTTAAGAAAAAAATGGTTGGCTCATGCCATGCCCACACCAATGTATAGGAGGCACCCGTGCTTTTTGGACAATGCATGCAATGCCTCTCATCAACCATAAACTAGCTTCCGGAGCAGTGTTTAAAGAATCTCACCGAGTTCTTCCTAATGGGGCAGCACCTCAATTGAGACTCGGATGCTTTTTTTAATTTCCTTCCTTTTCTCTCTCATCTCCTCAAAAAAATGATAAAATATCATGTTATTTATTGATCATATCAAATTGGATCATCAACCCTTTTATTGCTATATATTTTGTTCTGAATTTTTTTATATATTTATTTTTCAATTTCATCCTTTAGAAAGCCATTGAGCTTTTGGTGTCATATCCGCTAGCTCAAGAAAGAACCACCAAAGTTGATTATTTACAACAAAACTCTGAAAATATCCTTTAAAAGAAAGGCAGATACCTAAAAGATTCTATCATAGGGTTTCCCCTATTATCATGCTAATTTTTCTTGTCTTTGGTTTTATTTCATTTGGAAAGTAAGGGGAATTTTGAAATTAAATTACATGAAAACTCAAAGCCAATTCATGGGCATTCCTATTTAGAATAAAGAAGTACAAGAGAGCATACTCCTTACAATGAAATAAGAAGAGAAAAAAAAGCAGCCCAAAAATGATAGACTACTACCATGGTAAGAGCTCATTGGAATTCATGCCTACAAAGAAGTCAGCGTTTAATTTGGGCTCAGAAAGGAGAATCCCAGATTAGCTCCTTTTCTTTAATTAAATTAAAGCATCACTTTCATGGTCATTTTACCATACCCTTCACTCCATAAGATTGAGGAAGGCCACCTTTTTCACTGACATGCACTATCCAGTTCAACCTCAACCTCAACCTCAATCTGCTTCCTCTTATGCTATAGCCAAGTCCCCATCTTTCAATCTTTTCTTCTCGTCAAAGGGTTAGTCTCGATATCCGAACACTTGTTTAATGCGCGAGCAAGGCACGCATTATAGATGAAGGTAAATCTAGCTTTCTTCATTTTCACCTCACTATTCTCCATGAGTTTTCTTAGCCAAGTTACAACTCAAGAGTTGGATCAAACATTCCCACAGAAAATATTAAATGCAATATGTAGGGCTTGTGCAAAATAAGATTCGTGAAACCTATGGCTGCTCTTTGATCAGGCTAACAAGACTTTCAATGACTTTATCTTGGTAATTCTTAAAGGAATTTGATTGAATTTAACTTTTATATCAACTTATATATTCATTCTTTTGATTATTATTTATTTTTCTCATCTTTTTTTAATTGAATTTTTTTTATTTATTAGATTTGGTCCTCATTTTTTTATTGTTATTTAGTTTATTTGGAATAATTTATGAAATTGAATTTTTTTTTCAACTTCATCCTCCTTCAACTTTTTATGTTGGATTTGAACCTCATTTTTTTTATTGTTATTTGTTTTATTTGCAGTAATTTATGAATTACAATTTTTTTCAATTTCATTCTCCAACTTTTTCATTTGTCAGATTTCATACCCATCCTTTTAATAAACTTTAACAAAAAAATAATGATAACTTATTTTCCATGACACTACCACACATCATAAAATAATCCACTTTTCAAGAATCCACTTTCCATAAAAACTACTTTCCAAAAAAACAACTTTTCAGCATACAAGTAGGGCCTCAATCATTTTCCAGGGTCCAAATGGTTCCTAAGGGTTAAAATTGTCCAAAAATACATGTTCACCCAACCATTGTATCACATGCCACCAAAGCTATAATAGCACAGTAGATAATACAGGGTTGGTTGGGAAGGTATTTTGTAGGTTTGGTTATTTCAATTGGCAAAGAACTATAAAAATCAAGATATCATTCACTTGTGCAATCAAACAACAAAAAAAATAAAAGAAATCTGAAATTACGTAAACTTTAATAGAGCCACAAACCTTGGCAAGGTTTCTTTGCATTCCCCGAATTTGAGCAAGGCTAATGCCTTTCAAGAATTTTAAGAGCCAACCTGGTTGTACAGCATCACTGGAAGAAACAAATAAAGCTATCTGCATATGAAGGGAAAGGGTTGGAGGCCTCATCAATTACCCAATATATAGTTTTTGGGTGGGCAGTTTATTTTAAAGTCATAGTTTTGGGGTGAGCTGTTTATTTTAAAGTTAGCAACATAACACAAATCAGCTAAAGCTTCTCATTTTCCAAATCAGCTTTATATATGTTTGTAAAAATCTAATCCATCAAAATTGCAAACACTAAGACAAAAAAACAGCATCTTTTATTTTCTTCTCATAGTCTTTATCTGAAATAAATTAGATATATAATAAAATTCACCAAATGATTGTTTGTCCACACAAAGAATGTGTTTTGCAAGATACATGATAAAACCATATCCTCGCAGAGATTTCCATGTAACATATGATTTTTGTAAGCTACCTGAATTAAGTGATTTGTCCTTCTTGATGCAGAATTAGAAAGAAATAAAATTAAAATCACATACTTTTCTGAATAATAATGGTTCCCATATGCTAAATTAACAACATCACTACTTTTGCCTTGAGTTGAAGTGATTTTGAAGATTCTAGCATTCCTCCCTATCCAAACACACAAAATTACAACAAACGAAGGATAACTCTACAATATCTTAGCATCATTCTTTTTATTAAAAGAAAGGAAAAAATAAACAACCCAAAAGTTACAACCATGAAAAGGAAAAAAAAACACAAAAGTTACAACTAAGGTTAACACATCCCCCATTTATTCAGAAAACATCCATGATTCACCACCAAAGCAATTTGAACAGCGTAAAAATAGATAGCTTTATGGCTCCCGTTTTATGACATCTAACATAAATATATCATGGAGTAGAGCCTTCAAATGGCTCATAAATGACAAGAAGTCATTTATATTAATGTTATTCACCACCACTGTCAAAATAAATCCCTTCACATCAGAGGGTACCTAAACTTTCAAAATATGATAAATTAAAAGAAAATGATAGGTGTTTGGGATATGGACACAAGGAAGAAAAGGAAAGAAAGAAAAAACCCTGAACCCTTAAAAAAGCAACAATTTAACTTTCCACAATATTGCCTTTCATCCACAAAGGCCGAATCTAGCTACAAAGGCATCTGTTTGAACAACAATCCAGGTGATAACTCTCATAAACAAAGGAAACCAAACAAATAAAATGTCCAGCATGGGTTGTAAGTAATTGATAGGGCTTCTATTTTATAAATGTAGAACATGATTGTATCCATAAGTTTCCCATCAACTTAAATGCCCAAATAGATGTCTCAACTGAAATTTCCTATCAACTTAAACGCCTAGATAGACACGTCTCAACTGACATAGCAGGTAAAAATATCCCCACATAACAACTGCAATAGATTCTCAAGTATTATACCAAATTACTGACAACATACCTACACAATAAGTGGCCTTATCTGAGCTTATAGCTTACAAAAGATGCATAGAATAGAAGGAAATAATAATAGGAAGTCCAAAAACAAAGCATACCTTTCTGTAATCAAGTATTCCTTCAAAAGGTAACTCTAATTCATCACTAACTACAACTGGTATGCACCCACTAACAATGGCATCGAATAATCTGGCAGATGACGGTGTATCACCAGCTGGACTTAAGCAAAAAATGGACCTATGACAAAGTAGAACTCAATAATTAATGAAAACTACACATAAAAGCTAGACTGATAAAGCGATCCAAGGAACTAATGTATTTACTTGCGCATGCCAATTTGAGCTGCACCTTTCCCTCCCTCTCCAGCTGTCCCCTCCTCTATAAACACACCCTTGGCACCACTTAGTTCTGCTACAAGTTTTGCACGTATCTTCCCACCCTAGACAAACAATGCAATTGACCAAGGAAATACACTTTAAACATAGACATAGGCAAACAAAAAAGACAACCAAGAGTAGCATATGAAAGATGACAATCAAATTCCAATCAATAAAAAATAGACAACCTCATTCCAGAAACCAAAGGATAACATGAACAGAATTATGCATCATATAGTCAAGCAAGCTGGCAAACCATTTGCAGAATTCATTTATTTCCAGAGTTGAAAATCAAGATTGTGGGAGAGAAAAAAAATCATACCAAGAGCATATGAAAGATGACATTCAAATTCCAATCAATAAAAAATAGACAACCTTATTCCAGAAACCAAAAGATAACATGAACAGAATTATGCATCATATAGTCAAGCAAGCTGGCAAACCCTTTACATAATTCATTTATTTCCAGAGATGAAAATCAAGATTGTGGGAGAGAGAAATAATCATACCAAGAGCACTGCACTCTGTTTCCAAAGTTTTGTTCAAAATTTCATCAATGTTATTTCCTGCTAGGAACTTTTTAAAACTATATTAAAAGAAATTTTAAAAAAAATAAGGGAGAAAATGGCTTTTTGAGTTGAAAGATCTTCATGTATAGGAAAATCTTAATTTCTATGATATTATTTATTTATTTATTTATATGAGGAAAACCATGACTATTACATGTCTATATATAAGCTCTAAGTATTGTGAAGTCTACCTATTTGAAATTGGAGTGTGAAATAAGAAGACAAAAATTTGAGTACTTCAGAAAAAAGACGCACCAAAAAACAATATTACTAGCCAACAGAAAAAATGAACCCATACACTGAAAAACCTGCACCCCTGCTACTTACTATTTCTACAAAATATGGAAAATTAAAGAAATAGTGAACACCTCACATTACAAAAACACTAATCTAGCAGCTAATAGATTCAATAAACATTGATACATTAATTTCGACCTGCAAAGATTCAAAATCAACCTTAAGGAACTCATCTGGCCTTAACCACCATTTAAATTTAACTAGTTGAACAAAAAACTTACTGCATTTCTTTTAAGCCTCCCACGAAAGTAAAGCAAGGTGCTTCTCTTTGATTCACTTTCTGATATGCATTTGGTGTCACACAAATTCACATTGGGGACATAAGGAAGAATGAGGTCTTTCTCCAGAGAAACTTGTCCTGGTTTGTACCTGCAGATTACTTGATCATTAGCGGTTATTATAACCAGTCAAATACTGAAATGCAGACAAGCTTTCTTAGTTAAGCCATATAGTCACCAGTTCCCTGTGGAGTCCATATCTGGTAACAACCAAATTGCGTTTTTGACATATCTACGAACAGATTTGAAAGACCATGGATGATGAATGGGAAATATGTGGTTCCTTCCTTCCGATCGTTTCCATGCAGGCTGATCCGTCACCCACTTCAGAGCTTCCTATATCCACAGATAGCAGAGTTATACTTTTGGATGCAGAGGTAATGCTAATTAGTTTCATTCTTAACAAAAAGGGTTCTCCAGACAAGAACAGGCACATTTGCACATTTCATGGAACTTCAAGCCATAAACATGATTTCAAAAGCCCAATTCAGTGTCTTGTCATTCTTAATATTCAACACAAACATTATACCATATCAAATGACATTATAATGTCAACAAATTCCAAGTCAGGTACCAATGACAGGAAAAACACAGCTCATAATACAGAAAGGTTTCATTATCAAATAGACAATATTTCTAATTGAACTTGCATATGACAGATTAAGTAATACTCTTAATTTACCTTTCAAGTTCTAAAGGACACCTTTATAATATAAGTACATATTCTTCAGGGTTAACTCAAAAAAAGGATTTCCTCCAGAGATACATTTTAAAATCCTAGGTTCTCTAGCTCACCCTTGCATGAAGAAAAGCAAGAAGCAGTGAGTTCAAACTATCATGCGGCTCATTATCGTATCAATAATTCAATATTGCTCTAGATGTATCTAGCACGCCAACATTTGTTGGCAGAAACACAGTACAACATAACTACTAAGCTCATAAACATATAAATACAGTCCAGTTTGAAATAAAAGGCATTCAGAAATTGCATGAAAACCAAACATTTTTCTCGTAATGAAAACTAGAGACACATGAATATCAAATGCACATGCATAATGAAAACAAGTAGTAGATATCATAAAACATTGCAACATCACTCACACCCTATAAAGCGCCTTGCATTGCTGTTTCTCCAATAAGAAAAAGCTTATAGTTGTGAAAAAAGGCACGTAAAACAGATCCGCATCCTCCTGCCTCTCAACTCTCACCACACTTTTCAACAACCTTTCCGATTCGGGCGCAATCAGATCCGCCCAAAGCCAGTAATCAACAGAATGCTGCACGCACGTTATAATCACAGATACTATAATTAATTCCACAAGAAAAGATAGAAAATTACTCTGATGATGATGATAAAATGCAATCATACCTGTTCGATTAATCGATGGACGGGGCTGCCATTAGAGGTGAGATTATCAGTGTCTCTATAAGTATTTCTAAACAGCCAAAGCAAATCGTAGGTGAATTTGGACGGCATCTCGTAAACGTAAACCCTAATTGGTAAATCCAACGGGTAGTAGGGTTCTCTGTAAAATCGATCGCGCTCTTTGGAAAACACTTGATCTTCGAATCTTGACACATCCCCTTCGCTAACTGTAGGAAAGGGAGAGGAGGAGAAGGATCTCGGGTATTTGTGATTGAGGAAGTGCTCGAGGGAAGCGACGAAAGAGGTTTCGGGTTTGAGAGAGAGATTGGGGTTAATGTTAGGGTATGGAGAGGCTGATGGGTGACGGCTGGAGAGAGAGAAGAGCAAGAAGAGAAGAGAAAATGCGAAAAGACAGATTGTGAAGAGGAGGATTGGAGATCTGGATCTTGAAGATAATATATGGAGTTGTTTGTTCGCCATTTCTATTTTAGCTTTGTTGTTTTCAGTAGTTTTAGAAGAATAATCCGTGCGCTCTTATGTAACTGATTCGTCAAGTGTCAGCCGCACTCTTTCAAATTTGCCGTTCTCTCTCTTTCGTTCCTCACAAATCCTCGGCTCCAGGAAGGGAAGGTCTTTTCTTCTCTTGTACAGTGGTTTGTTCTTATTTCAATTAAAAAAAAACCGAAGATTTAATGGTGAAATATAAAAGAAAGTGATTATTTCTGTATTTTATTTATTTATAATGGTGAAAATATAATAAAATATGAAAAAATTATTTTATTTTTATTAATATACATTGTTGCAAAACTTATGTATTTAAAATATTAATTAGATATTTTTTTACTTTAATTAAGTGATAAAATTAAAAATATTATAATAATTTTATTTATAAAACCAAGATTAACTTAATAAATTGATTCTATCTGAGTTGGGTTGGTCTAAAATTAAAAGAAAATTAAAAAATTTAACTTAACTAACTTTGTTAAAAATTTATATTAACTCGAAATAAAATATAGATTAAAACTTGTTAATTTTTATCAAAAAAAAAGTTGTCAAAATTAGGTTTCTTTGATTTAAAAAAAAATAGGTTTGTTAGATAAACTCTCTCAACCTATGACTTGAACCTTGTCTTAGATTAACTCCCGAGTCGGACTTTAAAACTATGATAATATTTATTTTTATTTATACATTTACTCGTCTAACTAATGTTGACCCTTCTAATTGGTAACCAAAGACTTGTCTTGATGGACCCCCGAGTTGGATTTTAAAACTAAAATAATAACAATGTTAGTCCTTACATTGAGTCGGGTTAACCCAGGTTGATCATCTTGATCCGTGACTCGAGGCTTATTTTAGGTTGACTCTCGAATCAAATTTTAATAATCACTTTTATTTTATGTTAACTTGGATTAATTTAGGTTTACCTTCTTGAAACCTAACTCGAGCTTTAAATTAACCTGAATCAATGAGCACCCCCTCTCGTATCTCAAGTTAATGGTCAACTCCACTTATGACACAAGTATTGTCCTAAGTCAACCCCCGTTTGTAAACTATGATAATAAATATTTTTATTCTTAAATTGACTCGCATTAACCCAAATTATTACCCAGATTGTACCCCGAATCAACCCTCGAGTTGGGTTTAAAAGGTATAATAATAATTATTTTTATTTTTATATATCTTAGTTGGATAATTTTAGAATTAAAAGTATTTTACAAAGATGTTTTGGAGATACAAAAATAAATATTACCTTCAAAGACATATTTATTTTGAAAGTATAAAGATTCACTCCAAAATTGTTTTATAGACATATTTATTTTTATAACTTTATCTCTTTAACTAAACTCATTTTTTGTCTTCATTGTCCGTATCTTTTCTATCACAAAACAACAACTAAATGTTATATAAGTTTTGAACAATCTTCCAAAACAACAGTATTTACCGTACTTGAAAGTCTACTATTGTATAATGGATCACCATGCCCGATAAATGACCTAGTAACTCTTTTTTTTTCTTTTTTTTTTATCTTTAAACATTAATATTAACAAAAACTTTAACAACATGTTTGAACCCTCTAAATTGAATTTAATTCAAAAGTTTTAATTAAATATTATATTTGAAAAAAAATTGCAGTTTATATATATATATATATATTCACCAAAACAAAATAACTTGCATTTGAAAAATAACAAGTCATGGATTTGAAATATAGAAATAAATGAGTTGTTTGACTTGATTGTAAGTTCCAATTTATTTTAATGAATTTTATAGATGCATTAAGCAAAATAACAAAATTTATCCCAAAAAAACAAAGATTATCAATTGATTATACTTGATACAACAAGTTATTACAAAACAAAATTTCTCTGGAAACATATCCTTTACATGTATCATGTTTTGAAAGTATAAAAATTTATTTCAAAATTATTCAATAGACATATTTATTTTTATATCTTTATCTCTTCAACTAAATACCCTTTTTGTTTTTATTATCTCTATCTTTTTTATCACAAGACAATAACTAAATGTTATATAAGTCTTGCACAATATTTCAAAACAAAATGTTTACCTTACTCGAAAATCTACTTGAATTTCATAATGGACCATCATGTCCGATAAATAACTTAGTAATTCCTTATTATCTTTTTGTTTTTGTTTTTTTTCTTTAACCATTAGCATTAACAAAAACTCTAACAACATGTTTAAACCCTCTAAATTGAATTTAATGCAAAGGTTTTAATTAAATATCATATTTGAAATCTTTTTTAGTAGTTTAGTTTCATATATATATGTTCACTAGAACAAATAACTTGCATTTAAAAAGTAACAAGTCATGAATTTAAAATATAGAAATAAATGAGTTATTTGACTTAGTTGCAAGTTCCAATTTATTTTAATGAATTTATAGATGTATTAGATAAAATAACAAAATTTATTAAAAAAAAATAAAGATTATCAATTGACTATGCTTGATATGACAAGTTAATTTGAAAAAACCCTTTTAATAAGTGAAAATTAACTAAAAGCTGAATGATATTTAGAATGACTCAAAACCCTTTAATTGAAGTTAATTTGAGCTCTTAATATAAGCTTATATCAATTTTAATAAGTGCAAATTTAGTAGATGGATCTGTCATCACTATCAAACACTTACAAAGATTGTTTTGTCTGAAATTATGATAAAACACATGGTATATATAGAAGTTTGGTTGAACATCTACCACTAATCAATCCCATGTTTAACCCATACAAATAACCTCCATGAAAAATAGTTTTAGAGTGATTAATTGTGTGAAAGACAAAAATCAAGGATAAAAATATTATTTTCAAACTTTCTAATTTCTTACATTCTTAACATACTGTTATTTATATTTTACAAAAATAATTCTTCGATAGTTATCTTTGGATAACTTTGTGATTATTTTCTTTTGATAAAACTTATCTAAACTTTATAAATAATTTACCCAAACAAACTAGATAATTATATAAATAATTTTGTTATATTCTATAAGATAAACTTTGTTGATTTTTTTATCTAATTTAGGTAAACTAACAATCTAAACAAAGTCATCTTTAACGATGCAAATAATTCTTTGACATTTATAATTTATGCTAATGGATGTCCCATAACAATTTTCACCGTAGTAGCCTATAAGTGATGGTCCAAACCTCAGTCCATGACAACCTTTTATTCTTCCTCATCACCTGACACGATCAAAAAATTAATGTTTTTTTCCAGGTACAAGATTGTCAAGTATTACTCAGTAAAACCGGGATTGAACCATAGAGAGGTTAATTGTATAAATTATAAATAATAATAATGTAACAACAACAACAATAATAATACTAGTAGTAATAATAATAGTAATAGTAGTAATAATAATGAAGAAGAAAAAGAAGAAGTTGATGAGAACTTTAAGATGAAAAATTAACGTAATGATTAAGCAATAATAATAACAAATGTCAAGGTTAGAGGATCCACTCATGACATGTCAAATAAGTATAGTATAAACTCTTATTATTCAATTAGAAATCACACACAAAGGAGGTTCCAATTATATTATAAATTATCAATATGATTACATTAGTTATCTTATTCGATTAATGTTAATAATTGTAAATCTCGTCAAATATTCATGATTATAACTTATGTTAACAACAAATCAAGTTCATTTCATAACTCAGGTGACGGTTATACCATACAGTATGGACTATGAAAGTGCCAAGCATTTGTTATACAACATAAATCTAGATTAGTTATTTAATAAGAAAAATATTAAAGAGTGCACAAGATAACAAATACAAAACATGTTAGTATCAAACATTAAAGTTCATGTTAAGTTTACACTATACTTATTCTTACACCATTAGTATAACCTTTTGACCTTAACATAATAAACTTACCCAAATATAATGAAAGAAAGAAAAATAAATAAATAAATAAAATAAAAACATAAATAAGATAAAAGTTAACTAAGTAAAAGAAAGGAAATAAAAAGCATGAACAAGATATTAATAAAAGCAACATGACATGACTAAAAGATTAATATTTTCTCAAAAATGTAGAAGTGTCGAAGTAGTAAATAACCCGATAAAATTGGGGTCGAACCATATGAAGGTTAATTGTATAAATTACAGATGACAATAATACAACAACCACAATAATAACAACAACAACAACAACAATAACAACAACAATAACAATAACAACAACAATAACAACAACAATAACAACAACAATAACAACAACAGTAGTAGTAGTAGTAAAGAAGAAGAAGATAATGAGAACTTTGAGATGGAATATTAATGTAACGATTAAACAATGATAATAACAAATGTCAAGGTTAAAGGATCCACTAATGGTATGTCAAACAAGTATAGTATAAACTCTTATTACTCAATTGAAACCACTCACAAAGGAGGTTCCAATCAGATTATAAATTGTTAACATGATTACATTAGTCATTTTATTCAATTAATACTAATACTTGTAAATCTCGTCAGACATTCATGATTATAACTTATGTTAACAACAAATCAAGTTCCTTTCACAGCTTAGGTGTCGGTTATACCATACAGTATGGGCTGTGAGAGTGCCAAGTATTTGTTGTACCAAGTCTTATACAACATAAATCAAGATTAGTCATTTAACAAGCAAAGTATTAAAGAGTGAACAAGATAACAAATACAAAACATGTTAGTATCAAATATTAAAATCTATGTTAAGTTTACGTTATACTTATTTTTACACCATTAGTCTAACATTTTTCACCTTAACATAATAAACTTAACTAAACATAATGAATGGAAGAAAAAAAATAAGAGTATAAATAAGATAAAAGTTAACTAAGTAAATGAAAGGCATAAACTTGATATTAATGAAAGCAAAGCATAAACATTACAAAAAATACAAAGAGAGAAATCAAGAGCATGATCTTGATCTAAAAACTAAGATGCCTAAATGTATGGAAAATGCCTCCTTTTATAGGCTAAAATTAGAAACTATTAATTTGATGACTAATGGATGAGTGAGTGACCAACTCTTGACTTGGTAACAATCCTTATCTTCTCTTATCTGCCCAAAATATCTTTGATAACGTCAAAATTGAAGCCACTTGAAAACATAAAAGTTGTAGAAAATTATCTCATCTTTCTTGTGAAAAAATGTCAGGTTATTTGAACTTCTAGAACTCTAGATATGGTTCAAACACTAAACAGTACTCGGGCTGAAAGACAGATTCGGACTTCTATGTTATTGCTAAAATTTGGACTTGAAAATAGCCTTTTTAAGTCTTGGGCTCCATATAAACGTTATAGACTCATGTCTTACCTTTCAATTCATATAAAGTAGACCTAAATCGAAGATCTACAACTCCAAACATAACCAAATTACCAAATAGTGTTCCGGTTTAGACTATACCGGCATCTCTTTTCTAAGTTTGGCCATCTCTTTATCCTTTCAATTTTAGTTCTTAAATTTATCTATCAATCATTTCATTTATATGATAGGTCTATATTTAAAATAAATATTTACAGCAAATTAAAGGTATACGTTATTATAAAATATGTTTTAGTTAAAGAGTTATTGATAATTCAAGTGCAAAATGATAACATAAAATCTTGATAAAAATACACTTTTAAGTATAAATCACAGGTCTATCAGATAAATAAAAGAATTAATTGATGATATAATTTGAATTGAAATTGAAAGGATAAAAAGATGGCCAAACTTAGAAAAAAAATAATGGTGGAGTCCAAACCAGAATATTGTTCGGTAATTAGGTCATATCTGGAGTTATAGATCTTAGATTTAGGTCTACTTTATATGGATGGAAAGATAAGACATAGGCCTACAACTTTCATATGGAGCCCAAGATTTATAAAGGTCATTTTTAAGTTCAAATTATAGCAATAATAAAGAAATCTGAATCTGTCCTGCAGCCCGAACATTGTTCAGTGTTTGGCCCATATCTGGAGTTCTAGAAATTCAAATGACCTCTATTATGTTTTCCTAGAAAGTTGAGATAATTTCTACAATTTCTTACAACTTGAGATAATAGTTCTAATTATGACTTATCAATGACGTTTTTGGCAAACAAAAGAAGATAAAGATTATCACCAAGTTAATAGTTGGCCACCCACTCATCAATTAGTCATCAAATTAATAATTCCTAATTTTGGCCTAGAAAAGAAGGCATTTGTTGTGCATTTAATCATCTTGGTCTCCAGATAAAGATCATGTTCTTGCTTTCTCTCTTTGTATTTTTATAATGTTTAGGTTTTGTTTTCATTAATATCTTATTTATGCCTTTCATTTTCTTTTCTTTACTTAGTTAACTTTTATCTTATTTATGTTCTTATCTTGTTTATTTATGTTTCTCTCTTTCATTATGTTTGGTTAAGTTTATTATGTCAAGGTAAAAAGGTTACACTAATTGTGTAAACTCAATATGAACTTTAATGTTTAATACTAACATTTTTTGTATTTGTTATCTTGTTCATTTTTTAATACTTTACTTGTTAAATGACTAATCTAGATTTATGTTGTGTAGCACATGGTACAACAAATGCTTGACACTTTTATAGTTCATATTGTATGGTATAACCGACACCTAAACTATGAAAGGAACTTGATTTGTTGTTAACATAAGTTATAATCATGAATGTCTTAGTATTAATCGAATAAGATAATTAAAGTAATCATATTACCAATTTCTAATTTGATTGGAACCTCCTTTGTGTGTGGTTTCCAATTGAATAATAAGAGTTTATACTATACTGGTTTGACATACTATCAGTGAATCCTTTGATCTTGACATTTATTTTTATTATTGTTTAATCCCTACATTAATCTTCTATCTCAAAGTTCACATCAACTTCTTTTTCTTTTTCTTCTCCTTCTTCTTCTTCTTTACTATTGAGACTACTACTACTATTGTTATTGTTATTGTTATTGTTATTGTTATTGTTATTGTTATTGTTATTGTTATTGTTATTGTTATTGTTATTACTGTTATTGTTGTTATATTATTATTATCTATAATTTATACAATTAACCCCCCATGGTTCGATCCCGGTCTTGCCGGGTTATTTATTATTTCGACATTCATGCACTTGAAAAAGATATTAATATTTTAGTCTTGTCAGTATAATACCATAGAGAAATTTATTTTTATTATAAGATAAGGTTAGTATCATTATCTTATGATAAGGTTGAGAGGATCAGGTTGCAACAGGTTTATCTGAGACGTAATGGTTTTGTCTTGATGTGAAATATGATATGGTTTTTGAATTGTGAAATTTATGTGTTTATGTTGTTTAAGAATTGTTAATTTGTTTATGGATGTTTATTTTTTTAATTTAATTTTATGGTATGATATGTTTTGATGTGAAACATGAATATGAATCAGTAAGATAAATAGTGTCCTTAGCAATATCCTCTCGATTCATTTTTCCATCGCATAATAAAATGTTATTCAACCGATCATATTACTCTTGAAGTGACAACATATTATTAAAAAAAGAAACTATCATGTTTTTTTTGTTATCTTTTGCTAGTAAATATATTTTTTTATATATTTTTTATGTTTTATGATATATTATCCTCTATTGTTATAAGTGGACTTGGGTCAGGTGGATGTGATCTCACATAAATCTAATTAGTATGAGTGATGCTCTTAGAGCTTGTTTTGAACATATTCAAAAGAGAGGGATCAAAGTTCAATTTTCACTATCCATATAGGTTGAGCACCCATTTTAAATTATTTAGAATTAACATAAATAATTTCATAAATCAATAAAATCTCCTTTTTAGGGATTAGTGTCAAGATTTTTGTTAAGATTTCTAAAATGATAATTATTTTTAAGGATTAACATCGTGATTTTTCTAAAGTGGTAAAATCTTCTATTTTTAGAAATTAATATATACAACTTTCATCCTAGCTAAAAATTAATGAAATTTTTTTTTAAGGGATTGACGTCAAATTTCTTAAGGAGTTTTTAACACCCTTTAAAAAAAATATTATAAAATATATAAAAACCAATAAAAAAACTTAAAAATAAATTTATACAATTAATAGTAGCCAAAGAATAATTTAGGAGTGAACATAACAAAGGTAATTTTTAGCTTAAAAAGTTGTTATACATGGGACGTTGATCTTTTCTTAGACATAACTAAATCAATACATGAATCTTTGAATCTTTAGAACTAGTGCTCATTTTAAGATTCATAGCATTTTTTACTTATAAAGAGTGACAGTTGGATTATTTTTATTTTTCCTTTTAATTTTCAATAGTCTCGTAAACACCGCAACATAACATTGGTGTTAATATATTCATCTTGGAGAGAGAAACTTTGTAAAGGTGGTTTTTTCATTTTAACCATGCAAAAAAAAACAGATTGAGACTTATTAATCATTTTTTTTTAGTTTATTTTTTTAGATTAATTGAAGGGTGTTTTGAAATTTAAAATGAGTTTATTATAGTTCTTAGGTTGTTTTTTGAGTTTTTTTTTGTAATAAACCAAGTTGAAATTTATGTTTTGGGATTCCAAAACTCATACTATAATTTTTTAGTCACTTAATGTGGCTGAAAAAAAAAATCCATAGATGAATTATTGCTTATCTAAATAGACAAAGTGTTGTGCATTTTATTTTATTTTAAAAAATTAGCTTTGCAGACTGAGCTTTTCATATTAATTTTTTAAAATTTAATTTTAAATTATTTAGTTTTTTATATTTTTTACTTAAATAACCTATCCCTTGTTTTTTGGATTGTGTAGCTTAAATATTTTTAAAAATATTAAATAATCTTTTGAATGATTTCTTTAATTTCATAACACGTCAAAGAGATTATTATAATTTATCTTTAATTTTTTATTAAATTTTAGATAAATTAATTATATTTAAATAATATATTTATAATAGTCAAAATTATATGCACTTAACAACTAGAATAAACATCTAAGATAAATAGCAAAAAATGAATAAAACATTAAATATAGTTGAAGTAAAAAAAAATAATTGTATTTATTTTTTGTTTCTTGCAATAAAGATTAGTTTCTTACTTTAATTTTTAATTAATATTTACAACTATTTTTACAATTTATTAGTTAGTATATTTTTCAATTTATTTTATTAAGTGCAAATATCATTTTATTAGTACTAAGTTTAATGATGTGTATATATATAATGTTTTATTTTCTTGTATTAGAAGTTAAGTTGAAATTATTCAACTTTTTTTTATTTACTAACTTTATTTTTTTCATATAAAATAATTTAGCACAACAAGGTTTGTCTTGAAATTCTTTCTAATAGATAACACCTTATTGTATGATATTTGGTAAACCCTCTCTCTCTTTGTATTTCTTGTCCCATCAATTTTCCCTTGTGTTTTGGTTATCATCAAATGAATAACATTCAAAATTATTAATTAGAGTTAATGGGTTTTGTTTTAAACACCAACAACCTAAAATTGATCGATAAATATTGATTTTGTTTGACTTCTATTTTGTTTATTATATTATGTCTTTTATGTTGTGCTATGTGTTGGGTTTATGAAATTCATATATGCAGCAAAAAAGAATAAATTTATAATAATTTGGTAGTTTATAAGATATTGATAGATTGATCTAGAGTTGTTTAAGGATTTATTATTTGAAGATTTAATTTTTTTCGGCTTTAAATAATTTTTTAAAATGTTGGATTGTCGCAAGTCACAAGTCGTTCAATTGTTCAACGTTTAATAGTAATCCACACAAACCATCAATGAAAAATCTTCTAAAACTCTATTTAGGAGAGAGAAATTATTTTGCCTAGAGTGCTAGCTTTTTATTTTGCAACGTACATAGTTTCTTTGTCTAATAGACAACGTTTTGAAAAATAAAAGGCGTGACTTTATATTTATAGGGAATCCTAAAAATCTTGTAAATGGTAAAAATATTCATTTACCCCTTAAATAATAATCATATATTACTTAAGGATAATTTTAAAACTCTAATTAATCAAGTCTCTACTTGATAATTCTAGTACTAGAATTATAATTCATAAATTAAATACATTTTATTGCTGAATTTCTAAATTATTTTCAATCAAATCAAACTTAATTAATTAACTTAATTTAATTTCTAACTAATGATTCTTAATACATGTGGCTCATTAGTTTTCTAATATGTTAGCCCATATAAAAATTATAATTCTAAATAAATAAATTTAAATAAATCAAATAATTTAATTTATTATCAATTCAATAATTGATTATTTCTATTTAAAGATTAAATGCAGCATCTAACAATGTGTCATGATTCCTTAAATATTAAAAAGGTTATAAGTGGTTTGACTTAACCTTTAAATGATCAGTTTCTTAGTATAATTATTATCTCTTCATCAATAATATTCTAATTTAAACATTTTAACATAGAGAATGTTGTCATGTCAAATAATACTTGTTGTCATGTCAATATTATAGTTATTGGCATTTTAAATAAGATTTGAAACTCTTTTTAATTTTCATCCCACCTTATATAAGGATTTAACAATCAATACTATTTGAAAACATGTAGAATATTTTTTTAATTCACTTAGAGTGATTAATCCTTCCTTGATCATTCAAATAAGTTTATATAATTTATATTATATTCAATATTTGTACATTTGTTATCTTTACTAAGATAATGTGTAACAGGATTAAAGCATAACTCTCATTAACTCTCCTTATATGAGATAACTTAGTGATTTCAAGTTTAATTATTATTTTTACAACCATCACATGAGCTTTTTCATAAGTATAGATAATCTCTCCATATGCAATTCACATGCGACATATCTTATGATAAGCAAATACATGTTAGTTTTAGGTATACCTTATACATCAATTTATAAGAACAATTGTTTTTTTTTTATAAAAAAAAGCACATAATATGTATCAGCCTCTATGATTTTAATGAATGTCCAATATTTAAGACAATATCGACTAGGAATATTTTACAAACATTGTTTTGATGTAATAAGAATTTTATAATTATAACAACTTTATAATTTTCTTTGCAAAATATTTTGTCTCATTAATTTTATCTTTACTTTATATTCATAAATCAAATATTAGATTCATTAATATAATATTATACAAATATTAAAAATAAATTAAGCATGTATTAATAATAGATATGTATTTACATGAATATAATAATATTATGTGTAACCAACCAATTGACTACAAAATATATTAAATTAACACCATGTTAATAAATATGTTATGCTATGAGATTAAAAAGGCCAATTTATTTGACAATAAATTGATGTGTTGTTGGTAGTAATATCACTTAAAATTAAAATTACTATTAAGAATATAACTTAAACTAAATAATTTCATATTTTCTCTAAGAAAATAAATGAATTATTTCTTTGAAAAAAAACACAGATACCATAAAAACATAAGTAAAAAATAAATAATAATTTTTTACATAGTTTTTTTAGTAGATAAAAATCAAATGATTTAATAAAGATCTACCATCTGAGATTCAATATATTTAAAATAAAATAATTAAGATTGATTAATTTTAAAATATGTATGGTTATTAATTATTTAATTAAATAGTAGTTCATTAAAATAAGATATGGCATTTCCTTAGTGTATATAAATATTAATCCTTTTTCTTAAAAAAAGAAAAAAAAGTAATCTTTTTGTACTCGAAAGATATTAACATTGATTGCAATGTGTATAAAATTATAGCACTTAATAATCAAGTTGAAACTTATATTCTAGCTTGACGTTAGATTTTGTACTCTCAAAGTTGTAGTGAATAATTAATAGAAACTTTAAAATATATTTGAACTTTTTATTGTGAAAACACACTCATTGCACCGTAGACTCGTTAAACACTAAACGCTTTTTTGGTTTTTATTCATTTTTTTATTTAGATCTAGTCCTTTTGGGATAAAATTCAAGGTAAATTTAAGTTAAATAGTTAGAAAATGATAAAATTAAAATATAAAGGATTGAAATGACAAAGATAAATAAAATAGAAGATACTTTCAAAGTTTGCAAAGAAAAGTTCACTTTAGCCCTTCTTTTTTTTTTCTCCATAATACCTTGCAGTTCCTCAAGATTTCTAAATTTTAACTTTGAACAAAGTCTTATTTTTTTTATTTTTTAATCTCTAATTAGATATAAGAGAGAGAATGGTTGGCTGAATTCTAAAAATAAAAAAAAATTATTTTGGTTAATATTAATTCCAGCTATAAAAACTGATTCGATGCCTACAAGTTTAATTTGATGAGGAACTTACAAAAACTGATTTGGAGTCCACAAGTTCTATTCGACGAGGAAAATTCATATTAGGTGTTATTTCACCTTAAAATTATTTTTTTCAAGCAAAATGTGTGGATTGACACATGTTCTTGGCTTTCAAGCTTTTTTTTTTTAATTATTTTGTTTAATGTATTTTTCACTCGGGATAAGGATAAGGAAAAAGATTAGAAAGTTAACCTGGATTAATCTGAGAGATGACCGAAAATAAATTCTTTATTTTTTAAAAAAGATCAAAACTACATCATTTTTAATTTTTTTTAATAAAAAGCCAAAAAGTTTTGTACTAAGTTTTATTTGGTTTTTCTTGAGATAACTATGTTGCATATCAAAGTGGATTTTTAAGTGAGTTATGATGAGTAAATTTCTCATTTTGAATGCATGGCCGGGGTATAGTTAAATAAAAAACAAAATTAAAAACAAAACATTATTAATTTTGATGGGAGTGCATGATCTGAATCATGGATGTGTCAGGTTTGGTCAAGGTTAATTCAATTTTTTTCCATTTTTTATTTTAATTGAATACTTTTACTTTCAATTTAGTCATTTGATGTTAAGTTAGATGAGAATTGAGTCCTCATAATTTATTTTTATTTGATATTTGTAGATTTATCGCGATCTTAAATATACTTGAATATTTAGTTAATTCTTAATTGTATGAGTATCTGTGTTTCTTATTAAACCAGATTGAGTTCGTAACTCAGGTCACAAATTTAGTTGGTTAAGAATCAGGTTTTATAATTTGTTTCAGTTATATAAATTATTTTTAATTTATTTAATTGAATATTTATATAAACTTTTAAATTTAGTATTAGAATTTTTTTATCACAATAAAACATGTATGAATTGTTATTATATTTATTTAATTTTTTTATTAAAATATTTTATTAACTTGGCCAGGTCTTCGCTTGAAAGTTGGTTTGGTGACACAAAAATACAATTCCACATATCCTTCACGCATGTACTTGAAAAATTAGCGTTGGATTTTACTAATTAGCACACCGTAAATGGAAGAGGGTGATGTCAGCAATGGTAATGGCTATACAATCAGTTGTGGAATCGAATGAGAGGTGGTGACTTTTATTGAACATGAGATATTCAATCAGCTGTTGACAATTAGAAAATCCTGGAACATTTTAACATTACGAAACCACCTTGTCCGAAGCAATTTATAAATCATCAGCAAAAAATATAATGGTTAAGCCGTGTTTATTTGCTAAAAAATAGTGATTTTTATAAAAATAAATTTATAAAAAATAAATTATTTTTTTGTATTTAATAATAAATTAAAAATATTTCTCAGTACTTGATTATATTATATTAAATGAGTTAGAAAATAACTTTTAAATTTTTATTTTTATTTTTAAAATTTATTAAAAAAATAAAGATCAAATTTGATAGATAAAAAAGATGAAAGATAATGAAATTTAAAAAATTATTATAAATAAAATAAATAGCAATAAAAAAATAAGGACTAAATTTAATAAATAAAAATTTTAATTAAAAAAAAATAAGAGAGAAACAAATAACAATCAAAAGAATGATAACCAAAATTAATATAAAAATTAAATTCTAAGGGATGAAATTAAAAAAAATTAAAATAAAATATATAGCAATTAAAAGATTGAAAACTAAATTTGATATAATCAATAAATAATAAGATATAATTAAATTTTTCTTAATTTCTAGAAAATATTTTCAGCCTACAATAAAAAAAAACTCTTTTATGAAAAACAAGATAAAAACACTTTATCAAAAAATAAGTCAAATTTTTATTTAACTATAAAATATTTTTAATTGATTATTTTTTTTAAAGTAAAAAAAATATAAGAAAAATAAAAAAAATAAAAAAATATATTTTTTAGGCACCAGGCAATGTTAGATCGAAGAGTGAAAATATTGTATCAACAATCTTTTAATTATACATGTATATTTTCAAAACTTTATAATCATGTTTTACATATTTCTTAATACATTTAAATCTCATTTATTTATTAGAAAATAGTTTTTTGTTGAAAAATAAATTTCAAGAAAGTAAATTATTTTCTGATATTTGATAGTGTAAAGAAAATAAATCAGAAAATACTTTCTAGTGTTTAGTTATGTTATAGAAAATGAGCTGGGAAATAACTTATTAATATTTTATTTTTTTAAAATGTATTAAAATAATGAGGAACAAATCTTATAAATTAAAAAATTGAATGAGAATGAAATTAAAAATAAATATAATTTCATAAATTATCTCAAATAAAATAAATAATAATCAAAATAATAGAGATCAAATCTAAAAAATAAAAGATAAAAGATAAATAAATTAAAATAATAATATTAATATCTCATAAATTATTTCAAATAAAATAAGTAACAATCAAAAGAATGAGAATTAAATTTGATAAATAAAAAATTTTAATAAAAAATAAGAAAAAAATAAATAATAATTATATAAATGAAGACCGAAGTTAATATAAAAATTAAATTTTAAAAGACGAAATTGAATAATAAATATTTAAAACAAAATATATATATATAGTAATAAAAAATTTAAGGATCAAATTTGATATAATTAACAAATAATATGATGTTTTTAAATTTTTCACAACTTCTGAAAAATATTTTTCAAAAACTTTTTTTAGAAAAACACTTTTCTTCATAACCAAACTAATTTTTTTTTACTAGAAAGTATTTTCTATTAATTAATTTTTTTAATAATAAATAAATATAAAAAATTTAAAATTATTTTTAAAAATTATTTTTCAAGGAATAAACATTGGCCAAGTTATAAATGATTTTGCCCCGTATGAAATTGGGTCCCGGATCCGCCCTTAACGCTGTCAATACCGAACTTCTTCCAGACCGAAAACACCTATGAAGATGCAATTACGCCCCTGAAAACGAATGCTTGAGCTTTTAAAATCGCAGGCGTTGAATCCGCTAGTTGCCCTTGACTTCCCATTCACAATTTTTGGTAATGCCAGAATACCCCCACCAAATCCATCGGACCGCTGAAATATTTCGTTGAAATGTCATATCTCTACTGTCATTGGAAAGTCTATCTCCACGCTCGCCTATGGACAAGAACATAAATCCATGTTTATCGGAATAGCTTAGCTTATGAGGAGAGACTAAAAGCCACATCGGCAGGAGGAGACAGTCCAGGATAATCACTCCGCTGTGACCGCGTTCAGACTTTAAATATCTATTATATAATTACAACAAAAATCTAGTGATGATATGGAAATTTAGATTCTAGGCATTATTACTATGCAATGATGTCGCAAAATCCTAAAGCTTGAAATAAGGTTTTATGTTTGAATAATGAGTTAATTACTTCTTTCTTGCCACGGATTCTTTAATATCATAAAAATAAAATTATTTATAAATTTATAAAAATTTATTAGATAAATTTAAAATTATTTAAGAATTTATTACCTGAAAATATAATTTTCTTCAACTTTTAATAATTCTTTAAAGATAAAGTTGTTTCAAATAATAAGTTATCCAATTATTTGATTTTTAATGATAATCCACATGAATCATCAATAAAAAATATTTTAAATTTGTGTTTAGAAGATAAAGGTAATTATGCCTAAAGCACTATATTTTTATTCTATAACTTACATTATTTTTTCTATCTAACGGATAACCTCGTGAAAATAAAAGATATAACTTGCTATTTATAAAAAAAGTTGAAAAATCTTTTAAATTAATAAAATATCAATTTTTCTCTTAAATAATATTCATATATTAATTTAGTATAATTTTAGAAAATAACTTGATCAAGTCCTTATTGGATTTTTTTAGATCTAGAAATATAATCCTTATATTAATTATATTTTAATCCTTAAATTCTAAAATATATTTTAATCAAGTTATATTTAATTCAATCATCTTAGTTTAATTTCTAACTCATGGTTTTTAATGTGCGTGACCCATTAAATTCCTAGTATGTTAACTTAAATATAAGTTATTATTCTAGTTAATTAGAATTAAATCAATTATTTTATTATCAATTCAACAATTGATTAGTTTATATTTAAAGACTAAATGCATCATCTAAGAATGTGTCATGACACCTAAAATATTAAAAAAATCATTAATGGTTTGATTTAATCTTTCGGTGGCCGGTTTCTCGATGTAATTAATATCATTTCATCAATAATATTCTAACGTAATATTTAAACATGAAGTATATTTGTCATGTTAAATTATGTTTGTTTTTTATATAATAATCATTGATCGTCGTTTGAATAAGATATGAAACTCTTTTTAAATATTATTATACATTGTCCAATGATTTCTCAATCAATATTATCTGATAATAGATGAAATATTTTTTCTAATTCACCTAGAGAAATAAATCCTTTATTAATCACTTAAGAACCTTCATATAGTTCATGATATATTCAATTATTACCCTTTTATTTTCTTGATTAGGATAATATGTTACATAATCAAAGTATAATATTTTTTATATATAAAATAACATAATAATCTCAAGTATAAGAATCACTTACACAATTATCATGTAAGTTTTTTCATAGATATATTTGATATCTCTATATGGAATTATCATGTTTTATAACAAACAACTACATATTAATTACATGTATTCTCTATACCTCAGCTTATGATAACAATTGTTTTCTTTTATACAAAATAGGGCATAATATATATTAGTTTCTATGATTATAATGAATATCCAATATTTAATAGAGTATCAACAATGAATATTTTAGGAACAATGTTTTGATAAAATATAAATCTTATAGTTATAACAAATTTATAATTTTTTTTGCAAAATATTTTTGTCTCATGAAATTTATCTTTACTCTAGATTCATTAATCTAATATTATATGAATATTAAAGATAAATCAAGCATTTAATAATAATAAAATATATATTTATATAAATATAATAATATTATATTTAACTAAAATAGCGGTTACGTGTTATATTAAACTAACAAATCCACACTACATAATAAAAATAGGTGTAGCTTAGTTGAAGGATGCTAAATATATGAAAAAAATTCCTTTTAATAAATATTAGGACTCCCAAACGCTCGAGTCAATATTAAAAAGAGTTATTCTATTTAAGAGAAATACTATGTAAATAATAATAAATCCTTCAGGGAACGGGTAGGGCATGTGCCAAAATGTGCTTCTGCATGGCAGCACATGCTAGACCCACTTGCACTAGGTTGAGGTTCTAGCTTGATAATATGTTTCTAGTTTATTTTTTAAATAAAAATAAATATAAAAAATTAATAAATCCTAATTCATTATTGTGGCAATGCTATAATAAAGATATTTATTTTGCTTTATTAAAATATGACAATTCATTTCAAAGGTGATATATTTTTCTATATTTATTTCACTGTATGAAAGTTTTGCTTTTCC
This sequence comes from Populus ilicifolia, assembly GCA_015708895.1. Lineage (NCBI taxonomy): Eukaryota > Viridiplantae > Streptophyta > Magnoliopsida > Malpighiales > Salicaceae > Populus > Populus ilicifolia. The sequence continues at coordinate 263,604 of SRLM01000550.1, forward strand.
TCTCTATTCTTTATCTTTTAGATATATATAAAAAATTATTTTAATAATGTTTTTTTACTTTGATTTTTGTGTTTTTATATAAATTTAGTGCTCGTTGTTAGTGTGAAAGTTTATATTTTTAAATTGCTTTCGTATAAAAAAATATGAAAATTATATTTTTTATATGTTATTTGATATATTAATATTAAAAATATTTTTTTAAAAATATATTTTCAGTTAAAAAACACCATAATTTATAAAACACACTATAAATAACATAATTAAAAAAACATATATTTGAAGCATTGTTTTTTTAGATTAACATGGGCATTCGGATTAGCTTGTGCACACCACGATTAATCTCACAAATCCTGAAATTAACAACTATATAAATTTTAGTAATCATTATATAAATAATCAAAAACTTAAAACTAAAATAATAAAAAAAACAAACCTTCAATCCCAAACCTTTATCGTTACCTTGTTAGTCGGTGGAGAGGAGCAACTTTCCAAAAACAGAAAACGAGATGAGAGACAACAGCAAGGTAAGACCTGGCATCGGGCGTGCAATTTCAACACGGAGAGGTCATACGACAGCTGAGCAGCCACGCTGTCATTTCATTTGATGGGCAGGTGCCGGCGGGCAATTCCTTACTTGTTCAAACTCACATGTTCACACAGGAGGAGTGATTGTTAATTGTTGCTGTCCATTTAACAAGAAGTTTTACTTTGACATGTTCAACCAATAAGTTGTGACGATTTCACTGAATGAAGATATTTAGATATGATATTATGACGTGTATGCTATGATTAGAGATCAACGACGTCAATCTTCTTATCCGACGGACCAAATGAAACGCGTATTCTTCTATGAATGTGTTTCTTCGCATTGCTATTCTCATCTATTTGTTTGTTTGTTTTTTTTTTAATAAGAGATTTGGACCGTCTAAACCTACGACGTTCCATTAAAATAAAATAAAATAAAATTTTGTACTCGTTTATATCCTATTAGTCACGTAGATACAACCTGGTGATATTAACTAAAACATTATTTTCTAAGTCTTCACGTGGATTATAAAGAATAGTCAGATCTTAATTAAAAAAGATCAGATAATCAAAGGAAAAAATCATTTAAAAAAATCATGAAATAGAAATTCATTATGCTCAAATAAATAAGTTACCAAAACAGAAATAGAGTTTTTAAGTCATTCTAACAAGTCAATTTAAAATTAAAAAACAACTCCAACCACGAGTGAAAAAATATGTTTTGATATTAATTTTATTTTTTCAAAATAATATTTTTTTTAAAATATTTAAATATAATATATTCAATCAATTCAAATTTTATAACTTAATAATAATTGAGTATTAACCAAACATTAACATGTTTATTTAAGATTATAATAATTTTATAAAAAATTCAAAATAAATTATAAAAACTAATTGAAAATCAAATAAATATTCAATAATAAAATTAAATTATCAATTAAAAATTAAAAAAATAGCTTCTTCATTGATCAAAGAAGTTGAGGTTTCCTCAGCAGAGAAGCTAATATTGTTGTTAAATATGAAATAAAAAAGAATTCACAACTTTATTTTTTTAACCCTTGTTTTTAAATGGATTAATAAATTATGCATATGATAAATAATTTTTGTCTTTGTAATTTAAATAAATTAGAGATTAACCTATCAGATTTATAATTTCAAAAAAAAATTAATATTAAAACTAACTTTTTCAAAATACTCATCTAGCCATTTTTTTTAATTTTTTTTGAAGAAATAAGATGAAAGTAATGAGATAAATATAGAAATAAAAAATAATTGAATTTTATAACTTTCAAACATGTAAACTTAACTTATTTATCAATTGAGTTCAAATCAATTACTATAATTAAATTCAATACAATAAATAATTAGTTTTAAATAACCTATAAATAAAAATTGTAACTATTTTAGTTTGAAAATCAAGCTCATAAAATCTTATTATTTTTCTTTTTATATTGGGTTATATTCTATTTTTCAGTACATTCCAAGATTAAAAGTGTATTTAAGATTGGTGTAGGTATTGTTTTCTATAGTATTTTTTCACTTAAAAATATATTAAAATAATATATTTTTTAAAATTATTTTTAATATTAGGATATTAAAATAATAATAAATTATAAAAAAAATCAACTTAAAATAAAAAAAATAAAAAACACGATTTGTTCACAATCCTAGCTTGCTGCCAAAACCTTCTAAATTTTAAGGTCTTTGGAAGGGATTAAATGCGATTCTAAATTTTAAGGTTTTATTTTTTTATTTTAAATAAATATTTTTAGATGCTTTTGAATTCTCTTTGATATAAAAAAAGAATTTATTATTTTAAAAACTACCACTCTTAATAAAATACCATTTTAATGTTTCACACGCATCCCACTTGTTTATCTAATCCACCTGCTTGTTCCTCAAATGAATCCCCTTTTCTCTCTCTTTTGTCTTAAAATTAAAAATAAAAAAGATCTTCATTTTTACGTCCCCATTTTGTCCAAACAAATTCGTCTCTCCTTCCAAACCCCAACAGACATACTAGCAGCAAAAAGATATAGGGGCTGCAGGACTTCCCACACGTCAGCCGGCGATCCACAAAACCCACTCCCCTCCTTACACGCTCCTCTTCTGTTCTTGGTTCTCTGTCCTCCGTGTCAAGAACCTTCTTCCTTTCTTTTATTACATAACTAGATTCATAAAAAAAAAGGAAAAAAAACCACCCCGACTACGTCACACAGTCACAGCTGTGTAATAAGGGGAAAAAAATATTTAGTCTCAGTCATGCCCTATTTGTGCTTGTAGTTGTTCACGACTCAGTCTTTCTATCAACACCCACACCTCTGTATACGAATTTTTCTTTCTTGCCTTTTGTATTGTGAGAAAGAGAAATACACAGCATGAACGGTTACAGGTGGTGGCTTTGAAGCATTCCTTTTTTGCTTTTAAAGATTGGTTCAAATTATTATTACTTGCCGTTTAGCATTTCCGAAGCTTTCAAAAAATCTGACAAAGGGATCTGTCCATCTATTATCCCTCTCCTCAATTTATATATACACGCATAGATACAAAGAGAAGGCAAAACCTTTATTTAGTAAGACAAGTACTAGTCCTAACTACATGGTGATCTACAGCGCTTTTCTTGGTTTTAAGATTTTCTGATGGCGTGATTAGTTAGTTGATGCTGCTCGAAAGGTAAAAATGTTATACGGTGAAAAGGATCCTGGGGTTGTGTTGTTTTGCTACTACACTTCTGGGTTCAGTTTGCTTGATTTTGTTTTTCGTTTCGGCTTAAATTGAGTAGGCTGTGAACATGCTTGTGCTAATTATGAGGCTTTTATTGGATCTTAGGTGTTTAGCCTTAAATTTTGGATTTTAGTAAACGTTAAGCCTTTATGCTTTATTTTATTGGTAATCAAACGAGCTCTTAATTAGATTTTTTGGATGATATGTAATTATCCCGGCACCTTTGTCCTTTTATGTTAAGTGCTTTTGACTTGATTTGAATCCCTTTGAAATTGAAAGGTTCTCTTTTCTTTGGTCTGTTGTTTAAATGTTGCGAGCAAGGTGAATTCAAGATTATGAGTGCTAGAATTTAATGATCTGTTGTGCCGTGCATTGTTTCTTGGCACCTAAGCAGACATCTGAATTATATGTTGGAATTTTGATTATGATAGTGATATGTTAGAAACCGGTTGATATTATGAAGAATATGCTGATGGTGCACAGTACTATAATTGCAGGATTTGAAGAGACGTGTCCCTTACAGTGTTAAAATATGGCCTCAAGATCATTCAAAGGCACTCGATCAAATCTATCAATTAGCTCGGATGCTGCCGAATCTCACAAACCTCCTCTGCCTCAGACCGTGACGTTTGGCCGGAGGACTTCCTCTGGTCGCTATATCAGCTACTCAAGGGATGATCTTGATAGTGAACTTGGGAGTAGTGATTTCATGAACTATACGGTGCACTTACCACCGACCCCTGACAACCAACCTATGGATCCCTCTATCTCACAAAAGGTTGAAGAACAATATGTCTCAAATTCACTCTTTACAGGCGGTTTTAATAGTGTTACTCGTGCTCATCTCATGGACAAGGTGATTGAATCTGAAGCCAACCATCCCCAAATGGCTGGTGCTAAGGGATCCTCTTGTGCGATTCCAGGGTGTGATGCCAAGGTGATGAGTGATGAGCGTGGTGTTGATATACTCCCTTGTGAGTGTGATTTCAAAATATGCCGGGATTGCTTTATTGATGCAGTGAAGATTGGAGGTGGAATTTGCCCTGGTTGCAAGGAGCCCTATAAAAACACCGAATTAGATGAAGTGGCTGTGGACAGTGGAAGGCCTCTTCCACTTCCTCCACCAGGCACAGTCTCCAAAATGGAGAGGAGGTTGTCATTGATGAAGTCAACCAAATCAGCGCTGATGAGAAGCCAGACTGGGGACTTTGATCACAATAGGTGGCTCTTTGAAACAAGGGGAACTTATGGTTATGGCAATGCTATCTGGCCAAGTGATGGGGGTTTCGGCAATGGGAATGATGAGGAAGTTGGTGGGCCCAAAGAATTGATGAACAAGCCATGGAGGCCGCTTACTCGAAAATTAAAGATACCAGCTGCTGTTATCAGTCCATATCGGTACAATCTTCATGTCTAGCATGGTTCTGTTTTCTCTTACTATTCATAGTATACTGATATTCTTTTCCAAATGTTTAAATTGCTATATCTTCCCCTATTTCATTAATCTGGTGCATTGGTATTGGTAGATGGGAAGATAATCATTCTCGGATTGCACATGCACTGGCAATTGTTGTATCTTACCATCGTTTTTTGTTATTTCTTTGTTGTATCATCTATCACTTTGTCATTGGCTTGATACTGAGCCATGAGAAACATGCAACTCTGTCTCTCTGCCGCCAACAACTTCCCATAGAAATGCAAAACTTTGATACCCATCTGGTCCATGACTCCACAGTCTCTGTTATATATCCACATGTTTATTCATTCAATGATGGTTGGATAAAATCCTAGGCTCATCAATGCCCTTCCATGTTGGGGGGTTAAAAGGTGTTGCTACATCATAGAAATCTCCAACAATTTAATGTGTACCCTTTATTCCCCTTCTTAGTCGATCTGCCTTGTTAGTTCTTTCCTTTTTAATCTGATATCTATGTCTGCCAAGCTAGTAGCTCACAACTGTCCCTGTAAATATCAAGAATCAAATTTGAGCTCTAGAACTCATTTGAAAGATTTTGTAGAATAGCTGTATCTTTTGAGTGAATTTCCAGGGTCACTAAAAAAGTTCTGAACTGATTGCATTTGTCACCTTTTATTAGAGAATTAATTCTGAAATCATCTTCATTAGTTGTGTTGTTTCATCAATGATTATTGTGCAATTCTTATGAGGTGCCAGCCACTAACAAATACAGACAAGAAAGTTATAAATATTTTAGGACTTGAATCCTAAATGTATTTGTTGAAATCATGCTAACTTGTTACTACGGAATTTGATGCGCTAATTGAAGAATAGATTTAGAAGAATAGATTTAGGCTCGATGTTGGCAAAGCCAAGATGCTCTAGTTAAGTCATGGCTTACCAACTCTATGACTCCTAATCTTGTGTCACACTTTGTTTAGTGTGGAACAGCGAAGGATGCATGGGATGCTGTTTAGAGGAGAGGAGTTATCTTGAAGAATTCGACTCTTCTTAACTGTGCTCATTTAAAATGCTTACATTATTCTGAGAAATAATTTCATTTCCATGAGAGATCCATCCAATTCTCTCTTTTAAAGACCCTGTTCTTTGTTAACTCTCTAGAGAGCTTTTTTTCAGGCCAGCTGCAACTTTTAATTTGACACTTCACTTGAAAACTATGCCTTCCTGTTTCTCTTCTATTGTAATTACCTTCCATGTTGTTTACTAACATTTTTACCTACGGTTTGATTCTACACTATGACAGTTACGCTGATTAATGCCTTGTGCCTCTTGCTGCATCTCTTCTTATAGGCTTCTCATTTTTGTTCGGATTGTTATTCTCGCACTATTCTTGGAATGGAGGATCAGACATCCAAACAATGACGCAATCTGGCTGTGGGGGATGTCAGTGGTTTGTGAGATCTGGTTTGCTTTTTCTTGGCTTTTGGATCAGCTTCCAAAGCTATGCCCTATCAATCGTGCTACAGATCTGAATGTATTGAAAGATAAATTTGAAACACCCAGTCCTAGCAACCCCACTGGTAAATCTGATCTCCCTGGCGTAGATGTTTTTGTCTCTACTGCAGATCCAGAAAAAGAACCGCCACTTGTCACTGCAAACACCATCTTATCAATTCTAGCAGCTGATTACCCGGTTGAAAAGCTTTCTTGTTATGTTTCCGATGATGGAGGTGCACTTTTAACATTTGAGGCCATGGCCGAAGCAGCAAGTTTTGCAAATGTATGGGTTCCTTTCTGCCGTAAACATGATATTGAGCCCAGGAATCCAGAATCCTACTTCAGTTTGAAGAGGGATCCTTACAAGAACAAAGTGAAGCAAGATTTTGTCAAGGATCGTCGAAGAGTAAAGCGTGAATATGATGAGTTCAAGGTTCGAATAAATAGCTTGCCTGATTCTATTCGTCGCCGATCTGATGCCTATCATGCTCGGGAGGAAATCAAGGCCATGAAGCTTCAGAAACAGCACAACGACGACGAACCTGTGGAGAGTGTAAAGATTCCAAAAGCTACATGGATGGCAGATGGTACCCATTGGCCAGGGACTTGGCTGAATCCTGCTCCTGAGCACTCTAGGGGTGACCATGCTGGTATAATACAGGTATTAGTTTGGATACAAACTGTTTTTGTCATTGTTCAAGCCATGTATTTTTAAACCATGTGCGGGTGCGGGTTTGGAAATTGTAACAGACTTTCTTATTTTTATTGCTGATTGAACTCATCAATTCAATTTTATGTAAAACTAGTTGGGATGGGCTACAAGGATTCACTTTCTTCATCTTTTCTAAAAGCTGTTGTGACATTCAGCCTCTCTATATAAGGCTGATTATTTAATTTACTGGATGCAGGTGATGTTGAAACCTCCCAGCGATGAGCCACTACTTGGAACTTCTGATGAAACTAAGATAATGGACTTTACTGATGTTGATATACGTCTCCCATTGCTTGTTTATGTTTCTCGTGAGAAGCGTCCAGGCTATGATCACAACAAGAAGGCAGGGGCCATGAATGCACTTGTTCGAGCCTCAGCCATTATGTCTAATGGTCCTTTCATTCTTAATCTTGATTGTGATCACTATATTTACAATTCCCAGGCAATGAGGGAAGGGATGTGTTTCATGATGGATCGAGGAGGTGATCGCCTCGGTTATGTCCAGTTCCCTCAGAGGTTTGAGGGCATAGACCCTTCTGATCGATATGCTAATCACAACACTGTTTTTTTTGATGTGAACATGCGTGCCCTTGATGGTCTAATGGGTCCAGTCTATGTTGGAACTGGTTGCCTCTTTAGAAGGATTGCTCTTTATGGCTTTGACCCACCACGGGCAAAAGAAGATCACCCAGATTGCTGTAGCTGCTGCTTTGGCCGGCGCAAGAAACATTCCTCAGCTGCAAACACCCCAGAAGAGAACAGGGCTCTAAGAATGGGTGATTATGATGATGAAGAGATGAACCTCTCCCTGCTCCCTAAGAAGTTTGGCAACTCAACATTCCTCATTGACTCAATCCCAGTGACAGAGTTTCAAGGTCGTCCTCTTGCAGATCACCCAGCTGTTAAGAATGGACGCCCGCCTGGTGCTCTCACTATTCCTCGTGAGCTTCTTGATGCATCAACTGTTGCAGAGGCAATCAGTGTCATATCTTGTTGGTATGAAGACAAGACTGAGTGGGGAAATCGAGTTGGGTGGATTTATGGATCTGTTACTGAAGATGTTGTCACTGGGTATAGGATGCACAACAGGGGATGGAAATCAGTTTATTGTGTTACCAAGCGTGATGCCTTCCGTGGCACTGCTCCAATTAACCTCACAGATAGGCTTCATCAAGTTCTCAGGTGGGCTACTGGTTCTGTTGAAATTTTCTTTTCCCGCAACAATGCCCTCTTAGCCAGCCGTAGAATGAAATTTCTTCAGAGGATAGCATATCTGAATGTTGGCATCTATCCCTTCACTTCGATCTTCCTGATTGTGTACTGCTTCCTCCCTGCACTTTCCCTATTCTCTGGCCAGTTCATTGTTCAGACCCTTAATGTCACTTTTCTTGCTTATCTCCTAGTCATCACATTGACTCTATGTTTACTTGCTGTGCTTGAAATCAAATGGTCTGGCATCGACCTAGAGGAGTGGTGGAGGAATGAGCAGTTTTGGTTGATTGGAGGAACCAGTGCCCACCTTGCTGCTGTGCTTCAGGGATTGTTGAAAGTCATTGCAGGGATTGAAATTTCTTTCACCTTGACTTCAAAATCAGGCGGTGATGATGTTGATGATGAGTTTGCTGATCTCTATGTTGTCAAATGGACATCGCTGATGATACCTCCTATTACAATCATGATGGTCAACTTAATTGCAATAGCAGTTGGATTTAGCCGAACAATTTACAGTGTTATACCCCAGTGGAGTAGATTACTGGGTGGGATTTTCTTCAGTTTCTGGGTCCTGGCTCATCTCTACCCTTTTGCTAAAGGTCTTATGGGAAGAAGAGGAAGGACACCGACCATTGTTTTTGTGTGGTCAGGACTTATTGCAATCACCATCTCTCTCCTCTGGGTGGCAATCAATCCCCCGTCTGGCACCACTCAAATTGGTGGCTCATTCCAGTTTCCCTGATAGGTCTTTTTCTTTCTTTTTTGTTTAATTTATTCAATTGCGTTCCTTTACTAAATTCTTTTTTCAAAACATCTTTCTGCTGGAGTACAGGCTAGATATTTTCTTAAACACATTTTGTGTAGTGGCTGTTTACTTTCACAAAAGTTCTAGTGAAAATGGAGACAAGGACTGAAAAGATAGGTAACTGGTTTTCTTGGCACTGTTGTTGACAATGCATTACATGAAATGCTAAAACCAGAGACCCATCTTTACGTAGATGATTAGGATTGTGATCGTCTTCTTTTGTTACTCAGAAAAGCGTATCAATTTCAAGGGAAATTGCCCTGTTTATTCCAGCGCTTCATGGCTATGGCGGGGCCCTGTGCTGATGCTGTTATATCGCACGCTATCGGACTGCTTGACCTTATCGAACTGCGTATATTTGAAATTGATTCTCCTTTTAATTACAAGTTAAACAATATCCGCAAGTGATTTTCATCTTGCATGGTCAACTATATTATAACAAGCTGATGACATAACAAGGAAGGTGCGTCGTTATGAAGCCATTTGTTGACATAATTGATAAAACCCCCTTTATTCTTACAAGACACAACACAAATTCCTAGTGAAAATACCTTGGGATTGCTTCACTAAGTCTTACAAACTATAAGAAAAGCCAATCTTGTAAGAGTTGTTAGCTAAGGCGGTGGGGCATGGGAAGTGAAGCTTTAGGCGTATCGATGATAGATAGGCTACGTCGGTACTACAAAATGAAGCTTGTGAGAGAGGAGCAGTGGCAGTGGTTCCCTAATCTCTTAATGAAATGTTAGTGACATTATTGCCGAAGTTATTTTTAAAAGAGTGGAGATATTATAGGTAAAGGGAGGCAGAAGATCAAGGATATTGGGAGAGATGTCACGGGAATGGAAGGTTAGGAAAGTCTGATGGTGATGGAGTGATCATCCATCACAATTTTTGTTAATGATGGATATGTTGAGTTCTTCAATATCATATACACATCATAAATAATAAATAAAATTATTTGAAAGTTTTTAAGATCTTGTTAGATCAATCTAGATTTATTTAGAAATTTGTTATCTGAAAATTCTCTGGTTTCGAATAATACTTTAATGGTTGAGTTGTCATAAACCACAAGTTATTCAATTATCTGATATATAATGATAATCCACACAAAATACTAGTGAAAAATCTCCTAAATTGTTATTTAGTAGAAAGAGATTGCTATGCCTAAATGTTAGATTAATATGCCCAGTAGCCAATCGATTGATTATATGTAACATTATTATATTCGTGTAAATACATATTTATTATTAATAAAAACTTAAATTATCTTTATGATTCATATAATATTAGATTAATGAATCTGATATTTAATTTATGAATTTAGAGTAAAGATAAAATTTATGAGATAAAAATATTATACAAATAAAATTATAAAGTTGTTATAATTATGAGATTTCTATTGTATCAAAGCATTGTTCCTAAAATATTCATAGTTGATATTTTCTTAAATACTAAACATTATTAGAGCCGTAGAGTCTAGTACATATTATATTATTTATTTTATAAAAGGAAGCAATTGTTCTTATAAGTATAAGAAATACCTAAAACTAATATATAGGTGCTTGTCATAAGATATATAGAATTTTATAAGGAGAGTTCACCAATGTCTATGAAAAGATTCACATGACAATTATGTAAGTGATCCTTAAACTTGAAATCACTAAGTGATCTTATACAGAGAATGTTATATTTTGTGTTATATTTTGACTTTATTACATGTTATCTTAAGTGAACTATATGAAGATACTTAAGTGAGGATTCATCACCTTAGGTAAATTAAAAAAAATATTTTTATCTATTCTCAAATAATATTAACTGAGAAATCCTTGACTAAGGTGGAATGAAATTTGAAGAGGGTTTAAAATATTATTTAAATAGTCAATGACTATTATATAAAGAGCAAACTTGATTTAACATGGCTGATATAATCCATGCTTTAATGTTAAATCAAAACATCATTGATGAAAGTATATTACTTACACTGAAAAATCGGTCACCGAAAATTAAGCTAAACCACTAATGACTTTTTTAATATTTGAAGGATCATGACATGTTGCTAGGTGATTCATCTCATCTTCAATTATAAATTAATCAGTTTTTGAATTGATAATAAATTAAATTATTTAATTAGAATTATAATTTATATTTGGGCCAATATATTAGAAACCTAATGGGTCACACACTTTAAGAACAATTAGTTAAAAATTAAATTAGGATCATTTAATTAATTAAGTATAACTTGATTAAAATACATTTTAGAAATTAAAGACTAGAATATATTTAGTATGTGGATTATATTTCTAGAGCTAGAAAAATTATGTAAGGACTTCATTGAGTTAATTTCTTAAATTATCTTAAATTAATATATGAATATTATTCAGGGAGAAATTGATATTTTACTAATTTATAATATTTTTTAGATTTTTTTATAAATAATAAGCTATGCCTCTTATTTTAAAAAACTATTGTCTGTTAGACATAAAATTATGCAAGTCATATAATAGAGAGCTAACACGTTAGGTATAATAATTTCTTTATTCTAAAAAGAGACTTAAAAGATTTTTCACTGGTGATTTATGTGGATTCTGTTAGAGTTAGATAATCGAACGGTTTACGACAACCTAACTTTTAAAAAATAATTCAAAGCTGAAAAAAATTGGATCTTCAGGTAATAAATCTTTAAACAACTCTAAATCTATCTAATGAAATCCAGAGATTTCCAAATAATTTTATTTTATTATTTATAGTGCATAATAATATTTGGAAACTCAAGATCAACTTCACCAATATGCTTTGATAACATAAAATTCAAACATTTCAATATCCCATATTATTCTAATCATACTAGAGAGTATTTTTTAACGAAGTTTTAACAAAAAAAAAAAGAAGAAAAGAGAGGTGTATTTATCTTATTTTTAACTGGTTCTCAAATGTATCCGCTAATTATATCAAAAAACCCAATTTTCCAATACTATTAACCAGTAAGCACTCGCTGACCTTTATTTACTTATTTTATGCCCACACTCTCTCTTTTTTAATGTCAAAGCACTACGTTTTTTCTTGGGCTAAATATGCTGACTTTCTTTCTTTTTCCTTTTTAATTTTTAATGAGTGATGAGTTGCTTCGCTCTTCCTATATATAACGAAATCTACGAGCAAATTAAAAATAACTGTAATTAACCTTACTGCAACACGTAAATCTTCCCTTAAAAAGAATTGCTGAAGCTGAACACGCAGGCAACGTGAAGTGATGAGTAGTTGAAGCAGCACATATGCATGTTCAAACCTAACATCACCATGTTTAATTACATCTTTAAACATCATTAATTACATAATTTCTTCATTGAACAGGCCCAAAGACAGATCTCTCTTCACCTTCTTTCACCCAAAAGCAACTGCCATGGAAGCTTTTACGACCTTGTTAGTGCTTCTCACGAAAGTACTCGTCTGTGCAACTAACCCGACGGACATTCCTTCAAGAAGCCAAGACCTTGTCGTTGCCACTGACGAGATGGCAAGAGCCAACTACTTCAGTTTCGTCATGCTCATTAACATGTCCCCACTTGATCAGAAATTTCAGGGGAATGTCACTTTCTTGATGCCCAAGGATCGTATATTGTCTAAAATCAGGATGCATCAACATACTGTTTCTGATTTTTTGCTTCGCCATTCAATCCCATCACCCTTGCTCTTTGATCACCTGCGACATATTCCACCAGGCTCGCTGATTCCCAGTTCCGATCCGGATTATATGCTTAACATTTACAACCGGGGAAGGAAGAGTTTGTTTCTCAACAATGTCAAGATCTCCAGCCCAGATCTATGCACTGCAGGGTCTTCAATTAGATGCCATGGCATCGATGGTGTGCTAGTAGCTACGGATAGGCATCCTTTACCTGCTTGTTCCAACAGCACAAGTCCTGCTGTTGTGGCCACACCACCAAGCCTATCACTCCCATTACCAGATATTCCATCATTTCCATCATCAGCGCCTCCTCCTGGTGCTGCTGCGCCGACAGACCAAGAGCACAACCCAAAACATTCAGGCTCATCCCAACTAGAAAGTCTCTCTCTTGGAGGTTTATTAAAATTCTTGGCGACTTCTATTTTGGTGTTAAATGCTCGGGTTCTCTATGCAGTGAGACTGAATTAAAGGATTTGGAGAAGCGTACACAACGGGGCACATGCAGAACATTTTTTTAATGAATTATTCTATAAAAATAGTCAATCTATTTTTCTCCTGTCAGTACAACAAAGTATGCCTGGGAAGAAAATTCCAAGTGCAATGTTTCTCCTTTTTATTGGGTGAACATTATCTTTGTTCTTCGACTGGGCAATTGACTACACTCTAGAATTTTCCTTGGACAAATAATACTGGTTAGTCCATACCGTTTAGGACCCAACAACTAATATGTGTGCCATTGTACACCAAGTTTGTTTCATTTTAATTAGGTGAAAATAAAACAACTATACTGAACAATTATTTTTATTTTAAATCATGATAACTTTAATGGATAACCTAAAAAATTATATAACTGGATAAAAAAATAAAATTAAAATTAGCATCAAATTATTCCAAGATCACGTGATAGATATATAAACTAGGTAATAAAAAACAGATCAATTCATGTTAACTTGTAATAGAAAATAAATTTAAGAAAACCACAATTTTATTTTGTATTTTTAAAAAATAATGTTTAACATAAATTCGAACAATAAAGTAAAAAATAAAAATAAAAATAAAAATATCAAACTATATCAACTTTTTAAACTCGTAACTCTAATCATTAAACCAGAAGAACCATACATGAAAAAAATGAGAAAACTTAATTCATAACAAATCTAGTATTGAATGATGAAATATTACTTTTATTATTACTATCATCATCATCATCATAATTTATTGTTATTATTTTTATTGTTATTGTTGTTATTATTATTACTGATATGAACCTTAACACAATTTAGTTGAATTCATAAACTCAAGATCTTTCTAATTCTAGTTTAAGATTGAGAATTGAGCTTAACACAATAAATAACTTGCTCCAGGACATAAAGACTATAATAACTATCTTCACAGAATGTCCTCACCTCGATATGAGCACAAAAACTATTAAATCATAACAAAAATTGGTTAATTTTTTAAAGAGTATAGTTCAATCAAGAACCAATCCAAAAAACTCCTTATTCTCTATGCTTCAATATGTAGAAATTAATGTGAATTAAATCTGAAAAATAACTCTTATAAAAGATTATTTATACTTTTAGAAATAAACCCTTAAGACAACTTAATAGGCTTATTTGACCCAATTTGACACTAGGCCTAAAATAACACAAAAAACTAAGTAATTAACTTGAAGTAATAAAAATAAATATCATGAATTTTTATTCTACAATGCCGCTGATTAATGCTTTAAAGTGTATTTTTATCAAGGTTTTATATCATCATTTTACACTTAAAGTATCAATAACTCCTTAATTAAAACATGTTTTATACTAATATATCTAATAATATAAGATAAGTTTAATTTATGGTAAAAGTTAATTTTAAATATAGGCTTATCACATAAATAATAGAATTGATTGATGAGTTTAAGAATTGAAATTAAAAGGACAAATAGATAGCCAAACTTAGAAAAGAGATGCCCGTGCAGTCCAAACTAGAACACGGTTCTGTAATTGGGTCATATCTGAAGGTATGGATCTTGGATTTAGGTCTAATTTATATGGATAAAATGGTAAGACATAGGCCTATAACTTTTATATGGAGCCTAAGATTTAATAAGGCTATTTTAAGTCCAAATTGTAGCAACAATGAAAAAGTCTGAATCTGTCCTTCAACCCGAATACTATTCAGTGTTTAACCTATATCTGGAGTTCTAGAAGTCAAAATGACCTCCATTTTTTTCTTGAAAAGTTGAGACAATTTCCTACAACTTTCATGACAAATGGTTTCAATTCTGATGTTATCAATGATGTTTTGGATAGACAAGAGAAGATCAAGATTGTCACCAAGTTAAGAGTTGGCCATCCACCATCAATTAGTCATCAAATCAATAGTTTTCAATTTTAGCCTATAAAAAGAGGCATTTGCTATGCATTTAGACATCTTGGTCTCCATATCAAGATCATGCTCTTGCTTTCTCTTTTTGTATTTTTGTAATACTTAAGTTCTACTTTCATTAATATCTTATTCATGCCTTTCATTTCCTTTCCTTTCCTTTCCTTAATTAATTTTTATCTTATTTATATTTATATTTTATTTATTTTATTTATTATATTTAGTTAAGTTTATTATATCAAGGTTAAAAGGTTACACTAATGGTGTAAGAATAAGTATAGTGTAAACTTAACATGAATTTTAATATTTGATACTAACATGTTTTCTATCTTTTATCTTGTTCATCTTTAATACTTTACTTGTTAAATTACTAATCTAGATTTATGTTGTATAACACTTGGTACAACAAATATTTGACACTTTCATAGCCTATATTGTATGGTATAACCAACACCTGAGCTATGAAAAAAACTTGATTTGTTGTTAATATAAGTTATAAGCATGAATGCCTGACAATATTTATAAGTATTAGCATTATTTGAATAAAATAACTAATGTAAGCATGTTAACAATTTATAATTTGATTGGAACCTTCTTTGTATGTGTTTTCCAATTGAATAATAAGAGTTTATACTATACTTTAACATATCATTAGTGGATCCTTTGACCTTGATATTTGTTATTATCATTGTTTAATTTTTATATTAATCTTCCATCTCAAAGTTCTCATCAACTTCTTCTTCTTCTTCTTCTTTACTACTACCACTACTATTACTTCTTTTTCTATTATTATTATTATTATTATTATTATTGTTACTATTATTGTTATTATTATTGTTGTTGTATTATTGTTATTTATAATTTATACAATTAACCTCCATGTGGTTCAACCCTAGTTTTATCGGGTTATTTATTATTTTGATACTTCTGCATTTGGGAGAAAACATCAATATTTTGGTCGTGTCAAGTTTTTAGCGCTGTTGCTGAGGAGGTAAGTTGTATAAATTATAATATTTATTTTATTTTCTCTTTTCACTTTTCTTATATATAACTTTGTTTGTTTTGTTTTGTTTCTCTTTTTTTTATTCTATTCCTACATGTGTATGAGAGTATGGTCATGTACATTAAGTGGTAGACTTTATAAGGTATCCTCGTCATTTTAAAAAAATATGGTCAAAGAAGATAATCAATCATTTCATAATAAGAATAATGAGAATAACCGTGTTAAAACACTTAGAGACAATATGAATCCCACAAGAACAAGTTCACCATCATGCATAGTTTTCCCTCCTAATGCATCTCATTTTAATTTTAAGCTAGACATTATTTAACTTTTACCTCTTTTCATAGCTTAGATTTGAAAAATCCTTACTTGCAATTAAGAGAATTTGAGAAGGTCTGTAATACATATAATGACTCAAATTGTAGTATGAACACCATCAGATTAAAGCTTTTTCCTTTTTCATTAAAAGATAAAGCTAAAATATGGCTATAAAATTTAAGACCTGGATCCATTCATGCTTGGGATGAAATGCAATAACAATTTTTAAAGAAGTTTTTCCCATCTTAGAGAACAAACTCTTTCAAAAGAAAAATCACCACTTTCACTTAAAAACCAAGAGAAACATTTTATCAATATTGGGATAGGTATCGAGACTTGCTTTATACTTGCCTTCATCATGGTTTTAAGATATGGATATTGGTTTCATATTTTTATGAAGGCTTAACACCTAAAGATATGCAAATAATTGAATTAATATGCAATGGAACCTTTAAATATAAAGACCCTAATGAAGCAATGAAGTACCTAGACTTGCTAGCTAAAAATGCTCAAAATTAGGACACTGTAGACACATACGAGGCACCGAGTAAAACTCAACCTCATACATCTAGTGGAGATGTGTACAACCTTATGGAAGATCATGACCTCTAAGCCAAGTTTGCATCTTTAGCTAGAAAAGTTGAGGCATTAGAATTAAAAAAGAGTGGTCAATTAAAATCTATTCAAGACATTATGTGTCAAATCTAAGAAATAAATGAACACTCAACCAATGATTGTCCAAGTTTGCCTTCTTTTAAGGGATGTCTCTATGAACAAGCTTATGTTTTAAACAGTTTTCAAAGACCTAATCATAACCTATATTCGTAAACATACAACGTTAGTTGGAGAAATCACCCAAATTTTAATTGAAAGAGTGACAATATATAAATTTCACAACCACAGTTTTAAGCACATCGTAATTTCTAAAATTTGCATGGATATGCACCTCGTTATGCTCCACCTCCTACAAGAAATTTTGAGGAAACTTTGAATACATTTATTAAAAAGCAAGAAACAATCAACACTCAACTTGCTCAAAACATAACAGATTTTAAAGATACTCTTGCAAAATTCACATTTGCTCTTAGTTTTTAAGAGAAAGGTAAGTTTTCATTTTAACCATAACAAAATCCCAAGGGGCAATACAATACAAATAAGTCATCACTCTTTATAGTGGTAAAATTATTGAAAAACCCACTCTTGAACCTTGTGAGAAAGATGATGAGTCAATCTCTAAGGGTAAGGAAGGGGTTGAATTTGAATATTGCAAGGAAAAGATTGATTCTCCCCTAGTACTTCCATTTCCTCATGCCACGACTAAACAAAAAAAAGTTAATCATGATTGTGAAATCTTTGAGACTTTCAAACAAGATGAAATTAAGAATGAAAAAGGCATCGAAAATATTATCGCAGATCATTTGTCAAAATTAGCAATAGATTCAACATCTGACATCATACCGATTGATGATTACTTTCTTGTTGAATCTTTACTTTCTCTTAGATTAATGCCTTGGTTTGCTAAAAATATCAATTTTCTTGCTTCATGATTTTTTCCCAGCTCATTTTGATAACCAAGATAAAAGAAAGTTTTTGAGTGACGTGCAAATTTTTTATTAGGATGACCCTTACTTATTCAAATATTTTAAAGTTGCATTCCAAATAATGAGGTAAGTAGTGTCATTAAATTTTATCACTCTAAGGCATGTGGGAGTCATTTCTCATAAAAAAACAACTGTAAAAATCTTATAAAGTGGATTTTATTAGTCCACCATGTTCAAGGATTCACATGCATTTTGCAAAACTTGTGAAAATTGTCAAAATATGGGATTTATTTCAAAACACAGAAAGCCTTTAGATAATCTTCTATTGACTCTTAAGTCTCATCATAGTGGAGATGTGCATTGTGCATTTCATGATTTATGACCCCATTTCTATAAAAAAGATGCTTATATAATCTTAGGAATCTAACTAAAAAGAACCCTATTAGCTAGTTTTTTTAAAAACAGGATGGAAAGCCTATCCCCAATGATTAGTACTCAAAAGTGCATTTTTATCATGGTTTTAT
>SRLM01000552.1:3056-27829 GCA_015708895.1 Populus ilicifolia
CAAGCAACCTAGAGATGATAATGATTTACAGGAAGTGGACTTTACTGAAAAATTAATTCATGATCAATTTCCAACCACTTCTAGTGAAATTGAGATTGATGAATCTGATGATTTGCAAATGATTTATTTTTAGGAAGAATCAAAGACAAGTAATTGGAGGCCACAAATTGAGGAATTGTCACCACGATCAAGTAAATCCATACCTTCAAGTGTTCAACCACCCAAACCTGATTTGAAGCCGTTGCCATCCAATTTCAAATACTCATTTTTGGGAGAAAATGAAACTTTTCCAGTAATAATCTCTTCCAAACTTAATGCACATCAAGAAGGTAAGCTATTACAAACTCTGAAAATGCACAAAAATGCATTAGGATGGATCATAGCTGATATAAAAGGAATTAATCCTTTGATTTGTACACAGAATTTATTTGGAGGAAAATGTTGAACCCTCTAGAGAAATGCAACGAAGGCTAAATCCTAATATGAAAGAAGTAGTGAAAAATGAAGTCATTAAGCTTATAGATAATGAAATCATTTATCCTATTTCTGATAGCAAATGGATAAGTCCTACCCAAGTTGTACCCAAGAAGTCTGGAGTCACTGTGATAACAAATGAGAACAATGAGTTAATTCCCACTAGAACTGTAACCCGTTGGCGCACGTGCATTGACTATAGGAAACTTAATTCAATGACTAGAAAAGATCATTTTCCATCACCTTTCATGGATCAAATCCTAGAAAGAGTTCTAGGTCATGAATTTTATTGTTTCCTAGATGGCTATTCGGGTTACAATCAAATTGAAATTGTATTGGAAGATCCAGAGAAGACTACTTTCACATGTCCATTTGGTACTTTTGCATATCGAAGGATGCCTTTCGGATTATATAATGCACCAGCCACATTTCAAAGATGCATGCTTAGTATATTTAGTGATATGGTTGAACTTTTTCTTGAGATTTTCATGGATGACTTTTCTGTTTTTGGCGATTCATTTGATGATTGCTTGACTAATTTAGAAAAGGTTTTAGCCAGGTGTGAAGAGAAGAATCTTGTGCTGAATTGGGAAAAATGTCACTTTATGGTAACAAACGGCAGTATACTTGGTCATATTGTTTCATCAAAAGGAATTGAGGTTGACAAATCTAAAATTGAGTTAATTGCAAACTTGCCAACACCAAAATCTATTAAAGATGTTAGATCATTCTAAGGACATGCTGGTTTTTATAGAAGGTTCATTAAAGATTTTAGTGTAATATTTAAGCCCTTAAGTAACCTTTTAACAAAGGATAAAATTTTTTAATGGACTGAACATTGTGAAAAAGCCTTTGTTAAACTTAAAAACTTGCTTACTTATGCTCCTGTCATTCAACCTCCTGATTGGTCATTACCTTTTGAAATAATGTGTGATGCTAGTGATTATGCCATAGGTGCAGTTTTGGGACAAAGAAAAGATAAGAAACCTTATGTAATTTACTATGCAAGTAAAACTTTAAATAATGCTCAAATGAATTATACTACCACTGAAAAAGAATTATTTGTAGTAGTGTTTACATGTGAAAAATTCAGGTCTTATCTTATTGGCTCACCTGTTGTTGTTTTTAGTGATCACGCAACATTGAAATATCTTCTTTATAAGAAAGATTCTAAGGCTAGATTGGTGCAGTGGATTTTATTACTTCAAGAATTTGACATCACAATTAAAGATAAGAAAGGCAGCGAAAATGTTGTCGTAGATCATTTGTCAAGATTGACAACAGATTCAAAAACTGACATCACACCAATCGATGACTACTTTCCTGATGAATCTTTACTTTCTGTTTCTACAATGCCTTGGTTTCCTAATGTTGTCAATTTTTTTATTTTAGGACAATTGCCAGCTCATTGGAGCACCCAAGATAAAAGAAAGTTCTTGAATGAAGTGAAGAACTTTTATTGGGATGACCCTTATTTATTCAAATATTGTCCTGATCAAATATTTCGAAGATGCATTCCTGACAATGAGGTAAGTAGTGTCATTAAATTTTATCATTCTGAGGCATGTGGGGGTCATTTCTCATCGAGAAAGACAATTGCAAAAATCTTACAAAGTGGATTTTATTGGCCCACCATGTTCAAAGACTCACATGCATTCTACAAGTTTTGTGAAAATTGTCAAAAGTTGGGATCAATTTCAAAATGTCACATGATGCCTCTAAATCTTACTCTTGTCATTGAGATCTTTCACTGTTGGGGTATAGATTTCATGGGTCCATTTCCTCCGTCATTTGGTTTCTTATACACATTAGTCGTAGTAGATTATGTTTCAAAATGGATAGAGGCAATTCCAAGTCGAAACAATGATCACAAAACAGTGATAAAGTTTTTGAAAGAAAATATTTTGAGTTGATTTGGAGTCCCTCGAGCCATAATAAGTGATGGTGGAACACATTTCTGCAATAAGCCATTTGAGTCTTTAATGAAGAAATATGGAATCACACATAAAGTTGCCACCCCTTATCACCTTCAAACAAGTGGACAAGTAGAGCTTGCTCATAGGGAGATCAAGCACATTTTGGAGAAAACAGTGAACTCTAATAGGAAAGATTGGTCTTCAAGACTTAATGATGCACTATGGGCTTATCAAACTGCTTATAAAACATCATTAGGTATGTCACCTTATAGACTAGTCTATGGAAAACCTTGTCACTTGCCTGTGGAACTTGAACATAAAGCTTATTGGGCTATTAAAGCTTATTGCAAAAGTTACAAATAAATGAGCTTGAGGAAATAAGAAATGATGCATATGAAAATTCAAGAATTCATAAAGCAAGAATCAAAGAGTTTCATGACAATAATATACTGAGAAAAACATTCAATGTTGGTCAAAAAGTCTTGCTTTATAATTCTCGACTGCATTTATTTCCTGGAAAATTAAGATCAAGATGGAGCGGTCCATTTATTGTAAAACATGTGTATCTATATGGGGCCTACGACATCGAGAATCCAAAGAATGGCAATGTTTTCAAGGTAAATGGACAACGTCTGAAAGTTTATTTTGACAATTTTTCAGTTGAACATGACTCTATTGAATTGGGTGATCCTGTATATAAAGATTGATTATTATTATTATTATTATTATTTTCTTTTTGAGTGATTTTTTTTGCTAATTTCTCTTACCCCGGTCAAATGGCAGATAACGGTACTCCGTGACTTAAGTCGGTTCTTTCAGTTTCCCATAATAACTGATATCTGTATATATATTTCTGCAATTCTTTGAATCTCTTTTCCAATTCTCGTTTGAAAATGGACACTAATCTTGCAAAATTGAAAAAGTATTTTCCCGCTCTGCCTCAGAATGCGATTACAAAAATTTATCATGCTAGATGTGCAAGATTGAGATTATTAACGAATCATGGAATTTCTGAAGATATTCGTTGGTTGATTGTTAAGAGATATTTCATATTTCCTCTTGGGCCCAACTGTACATTCACCATAAACCCATAGGTTTGTTAAATGTTAATGGTTATTATGATAAGTTGTTGTCTTTTCTTGATCATGCTGTGGAACAGGAATTTCTAACATCTTCTGCACGACAAATCATAATCTCTGCTGCTACTGCTAAACAATTGATTGACCAACTACAATCTTTCGTTTCTGTAATTGATCCTTTCATGAGTCGTATAAATTGGTCAACCAAGGAAAGCCGTAAAAAGCTTAGATTGGATTTGAGCATTCATTTATGAATCTTTGTGTCTTTTGGTTTTATTATTGTGTTTTGTTATTACTTATACTTGTTTCAGTGTGTTTCAGGTTTGTCAGTGTTTGTTATTTCAGGTGATATCTTCTATACTCTATTTTTCTACCTTTAAACATTGAGGACAATGTCTTGTCTGCCCAAAACGTCATTGATAATGTCAAAACTAGAACCACTTAAAAACATGAAAGTTGTAGGAAATTGTCTCAGCTATCTTGTGTAAAACAGAAAGATCATTTTGACTTCTAGAACTCCAGATATGGCCAAAATACTGAACAGTGCTTAGGTTGGAAGACAGATTTAGACTTCTTTGTTATTGCTCCAATTTGAACTTGAAAATGGTCTTTTTAGATTTAGGCTCCATATGAAAGTTGTAGGCCTATGTCTTACCTTTCCATCCATATATAAGTAGACCTAAATCTGAGATCTACAAATCTAAATATGATCCAATTACTAAATAGTGTTCCGGTTTGGACTGCACCGACATCTCTTTTCTAAGTTTGGCCATCTCTTTGTCCTTTCAATTTAAGTTCTTAAATTCATCAATCAATCCTTTCATTTATGTGATAGGCCTGCATTTAAAATGAACATTTATCATAAATTAAAGGTATCTTATATTATTAGATATATTATTATAAAACATGCTTTAGTTGGGTTATTGATACTTTAGGTGCAAAATAATGATGTAAAACCTTGATAAAAATATACTTTTAAGTATCAATTAGATATGTATCTCTAGAACTTGCTTTATATCTTGTTGAGATTACATTTGCATTACATATATACATAAAGATGATAAAAGCATTAGAAATTTTAACCACCTAAGCCAAAAGGCCAACCTAAAGCATATTATCTTTTGTAAGCCCCTTTTGAGCTTGTTTATTGTTTTTTTGCTTTATCCATGTATATGCCTTAACTTTTTATATCTTTTCTTTTCCTTTGTCCAAAGATTAGTACAACATACGCTTGTGATATTTAATGGAATTATGGTTGGAAATTATATGAACAGAAAGAAGAAGTGATGCTTAATGAAAAGATAGGAAAAGTTGCTAAAGGTGAAAGAAAGAAAGAAAGAAAGAAGTGCCCTTTATGTTCTTAAGATTGTATGTTGAAAAAGCTTGAAATCAAAAGAAGTTAAGAATTGGTGATTAAAGATGGAAAATTTATGTGTTTTGATGTAATATCTTGTTTGAAATATTATTTTTTAAAATGCTCTACTTTCTTTGGTTTGAACTTTTTCTTTTGCTCTCTTTTACCTCACTTTAACCTTAGCCCATTACAACTGGAAAATAAGACCTTTTGATTTATGCATTGTTTGTAATATGTTAGTAATGAAGATGAGAATGAAGAGCAAGCTTATGGTAGAACATTTTCATTGATTGAATTTGAAAGATTTAAACACATAAACCTTAAACACGTGAATGTTGGAGTGTATATTAATGAGAGGACCTATCACTTTGGCATGTCATAGATTTCATTTAAATCCCAATGATTAATTGAGTTTTGAAGTTTACATGTAAATAAATTCATGACAATTTATACTCTTTATCCTTATTAATTGTGTTCCTGTTTATGATGCATATATTCTTGGATATTGATGGGTGATTAGGAGATTAGCCATCATGATTTGATTTAATTTAACTTTAATTTGATTTTACTTATCCTTTCTCAAGGACAAGCAAGAGCTAAGTGTAGGGGTATTTGATGCAACCATATTATTTGATAGTTTCACCCACATTTAACTAGTGTTTTCTTATGTTTTATATATAAAATTCCTTGATATTCTATGTTTTATGTTTTGAAAGCACTTTTGGATGAAAGATGATTGTGCATCAAAAGTATCATTAAGTCTCTTATTTTACATATGTATTTATTGTTTTTATTTGGTCTTTTTATAATAATTGATGTGTTTTTTAGTAATGAAGTTTGTTTTAATGTTTCGATAGGTTTTTGGAGCTTAAATGAATTAATTCAAGAAATTCAACATCAGAATTGAGAACAAAGAATTGAAGAGACATTTAGTTGAAGATTGAAGCAAATCTTGGTTGAAATAAGTGCTCCAAATGTGTCCCAAAAATCAATTCTATTCCAATTCTAGAAAAGAATATCATATGATCTATTTCAAGCCCAAACTTGCCTTATGTTGTGTGCAAACTTCAACCATTAAACACTCAAGGTTTCAATGTCAATCTTAGCCCAAATAATAAGTACATTTGTATACTTATTTGATGTTCAAATTCAGCCCAAAATCAGTCCTAAATCAACCCCAAATCAACCTTCAAATCAGCCCAAACACAATCCATGATCTTACATGTCCACACAACAACAATTGATTTATTTTGGGTAATTCATTGATCCAAGAAGGAAAGCACATGGATGGAAAGCTGGAGGGGATATTTTTACATTATTTTGGGTAAAAAAGAAGAAGGAGACAACTCATAAATGAGGAAGAAAAACGTGCACCAAAGTGGTTGTAAAGCTGTCCTGATTTGATTTTTCAGAACACCTTTTGGTGTTTTACCCATAACTTTTGACTCAAGTGTCCAAATGAGCTGTTCTTTAATGATATGGAAAGGTGACAGAATTTCCTATAAATATGTCTCTAATAGACATCTCGAAAAAAAGCTCCTAAGAGGGTCGAATTGCTGTCCAAAGTTAGAGTCAGATTTGTGTCCGAATTTTTACTGAAATTGTGTTGTGTTCTTCTTTATAGATTTCGGTTCTTTAGCTTGTAAAACTTATTATTTCAGTTTGATTCAAGTTATTTCATGTTTATTGAAGTGTTCTTATATATAATCATGGTTGGCTAATCTCTTTCTTGGATCCAAATCAAGGATGATGGTGGTTGAGGTGAGTTCTTTAAGATATGAATGAATCTTAATGTTTATCTTTTCATTTTCTTCATGAATGATTTATCATTGCAAAGAAACTTTAGAAACCATTTAGGTAATGTTATAATCTTGAATTTTTATGCACAAACTTTAGTTTTGGTATAGAGATTGCTTGATTCAATGTCTTACTAAATTTCAGCCCAAAATAATGTCATATGAGGGAGATATGATTTTTCAAAGATGATAACTAAATTTTGCCAACAAACAGGTTTTGTGAAGAAACGAGTTCAAATTATTTTTCGAATCATGTAAACCGATATCCAAGTTTTTATTTGAGCAATTTAGCTCCTTTAAGTCAAAGTATGAAGATTTCATGCAAGACTATTTCTTCTTTTTTAGGAAAATATTTATTAAAATACTTAAATATAAACTGTCTATTTAAGGGAAGACTATTTTATAAAATAAAGACTAGGGTTTCCTAGGATATAAAAAGAATGAGAGAAGAGAAAGGGGCAACTAGCTAAGAAGAGAAAAGCTTCCCCCTCTTCTAAGAAACTCAAAATTATGTATTCTTCCTTCTTTTTGATTAGTTGTTCAATAAACATACAAGACTAAATACTTTTTCTTGGTTGTAAGGACACAAAAACCTTTAGATTTCAATAACTAGGAGATTTATTTTATCTTTTTCTTTTTAGTTTATATGATGAATATATTTGTTCTCCTATGCTTATTTTTTTTTATGGTTGTTTATTTTAATTGGTAGAATGGATTCTAAGTTATTATTGTAGACAATCTGCTAAGTTTAATATCAAAACTAGAGTTATGGTTTATGAACTTATGATGCAACTAAGTTTAATAATTGTGGCAGATCTGTATTATTAATATTAGGGAGAACATTTAATCAAATTAAACATAGACTGTGGATAGTTATATTTTCTTGATTAATTAATTTATCTAGTTCTTAAAGCTGTCATTGAATTAAATTACTAGTGCAGACACTATGATTGTTTGATGGTTAGGGTTATTATACAGTGGATCTGTTTACTAACCAATGTTAAGAAGAGATAAATATTCAGATAATAAATAAATGTTTTGTTTTCATGATTAGTTCTGATTTTGATAGGTGGATGTATGGTTATGACCAAGGTTTGTTCTCTTGATATTTTTTTTATTTTATTTAATTTCACTTGATAATTTTCTAATTTCTTTTGCTTTAGCCTAGATAATGTCCAAACCCACCCTCTAATTTGTATATCATCTAGCATAAAAATCTAACTTGAACCTTCCTTATAGGATCGACCACTTGCTTGCTCTATACCATCTTATGTGTTGTGTTTGCAGCTATGGTAATTAATTTGTGCAACTACGACATCGCAACACCTTTAATTTATGGTAAATGTTCATCTTAAATGCAGGACTATCACATAAATTAAAGGATTGATTGATGAGTTCAATTACTAGAAGTAAGAAGATAGAAAGAGGGTGAAGCTTAGAAAAGTGAAGCTGGTTCAGTCCAAACTAAAACACTATTAATCATTCTGTCATATCTAGAGTTGTAGATCTTGGATTTCAATTTGGTTTATGTGGATAGAAAGTGACACGACCAAAAGATTGGTGCCTTCTCCCAAGTGCAGGAGTGTCGAAGTAATAAATAACCCAGCAAGACCGCGGTCGAACCACAAGAAGGTTAATTATAAAAATTATAAATAACAATAATACACCAATGACTAATACTTAAAAGTGCATTTTTATTCAGGTTTTATATTATCATTTTGCACTTGAAGTATCAATAACTCCTTAATTAAAGCATGTTTTATAATGACATATATAATAATATAAGATACCTTTAATTTATGATAAATGTTCATTTTAAATGTAGGCTTATCACATAAATAAAAGGATTGATTGATGAGTTTAAGAACTGAAATTGAAAGGACAAAGAGATGGCCAAACATAGAAAAGAGATGTTGGTGCAGTCCAAACCGAAACACTGCCTGGTAATTGGGTCATATCTGGAGCTGTAGATCTCAGATTTAGGTCTACTTTATATGGATTGAAATGTAAGATATAGGCCTATAACTTTCATATAGAGCCCAAGATTTGAAAAGGCCATTTTCAAGTCTAAAATTAACAACAAGAAAGAAGTTTGAATCTGTCATACAGCCTGCGCACAAAGAAGGCTCCAATCAGATTATAAATTGTTAACATGATTGCATTAGTTATCTTATTCAATTAATACTAATACTTGTAAATCTCGCAAGACATTCATGATTATAACTTACATTAACAACAAATCAAGTTCCTTTTAAGGCTCATGTGTCGGTTATACCATACAGTATGAGCTATGAAAGAGTTAAGAATTTGTTGTACCAAGTGTTATATAACATAAATCTAAATTAGTCATTTAACAAGCAAAGTATTAAAGAGTGAACAAGATAACAAATAAAAAACATGTTAGTATCAAACATTAAAGTTCATGTTAAGTGTATACTATACTTATTCTTATACCATTAGTATAACGTTTTCACCTTGACATAATAAACTTAACTAAACATAATAAAAAAATAAAATAAAAATATAAATAAGATAAAATTTAACTAAGTAAAGGAAAGGAATTTAAAGGCATAAACAAGATATTAATGAAAATAAAACTTTAACATCACAAAAATACAAAGAGAGAAAGCAAAAGCATGATCTTGATCTGGAGATCAAGATGCCTAAATGCATGGAAAATGTCTCTTTTTATATACCAAAATTAGGAACTATTGATTTGATGTCTAATTAATGAGTGGGTGGCCAACTCTTAACTTGGTGACAATCCTTATCTTCTCTTGTCTGCCCAAAACATCATTAATAATGTTAAAATTACAATCACTTAAAACATCAAAGTTGTAGGAAGTTATCTCATATTTCCAGAAAAAAAATAGAGGTCATTTGGACTTTTAGAACTCTAGATATGGGTCAAACACTGAACAATGCTTGTAGGACAGATTTAGACTTCTTTATTGTTGTTATAATTTAGGCTTGAAAATGACCTTTTCAAATCTTAGACTCCATATGAAAGTTCTAGGCCTATATCTTACCTTTCCATCCATATAAAATAGACCTAAATCCGAGATCTACAACTGCAGATATAAACCAATTATTGAACAGTGTTCTGGTTTGGACTGCGCTAACATCTCTTTTCTAAGTTTGGCTATCTTTTTGTCCTTCTAATTTCAATTCTTAAATTCATCAATCAATCCTTTCATTTATATGATAACCTTTCATTTAAAATGAAGATTTACTACAAATTAAAGGTATCTTATATCATTAGATATGTCGTTATAAAACATGCTTTAGTTAAGGAGTTATTAATACTTCAAGTGCAAAATGATTATATAAAACATTGATAAAAATGCACTTTTAAGTACTAATCACACCCTTTAACTAGCTTATTACTAGTCCCTGGTAATTAAAGCGTTAAAATATAAAAATAATTTGTAAAATTCCATAAAGCAAGGTATTCATCATTCAACTTCTATTAATCTATCCATGTAAACAAACTCTCATTAAATTTATATATTTGCTCAATATCTCTTAAACAAGATTTAATAAACCTTCCCCTTGTGCTCAATATATCAACACATAGTTATGGGGCTTTACTTCGAAGAAAACAAAATTCTTATTTTAATGTTTAAGGTCAACTTCCTTGGGTTGAGAATTTTTTTTTTTAACTATATATACATGTAACTTAAAATACAATACATCTTTAACCCATGTAATGAGATTTGGGCTAGTGATTCCCAAACCAGTTGGTCTTAGGGCATTAGGTGTTGAGACAGCCCTACGAACTTAATAACTCAAGTTGTCGATACTGATATATAGGTAGTGCAATGTTTGATTTTCTTAAGCTTTTTTCCTCAACCTTTGTAACAAGTGTTGTGCCAACAGCTCCCAAGTCAGTTGACTTTAGGGTATTAGGTGTTAAAACACTCCTTCAAGCTTAATTGCTTAGGTTAGGGAGGTTATTGACACGACCAAAAGATTGTTGTCTTCTCCCAAGTGCAGGAGTGTCGAAGTAATAAATAACCCGGCAAGACCGGGGTCGAACCACATGGAGGTTAATTGTATAAATTATAGATGACAATAATAACAATAACAACAACAATAAGAATAGTAGCAATAATAATACTAATAATATTAGTAGTAGTAGGACTAATAATAATAACAACAATAATAAAGAAGAAGAAGAAAAAAATTGATGAGAACTTTAAGATGAAAAATTAAAGTAAGGATTAAACAACGATAACAAACAATGTCAAGGTTAGAGGATCCACTAATGGTATGTCAAACAAGTATAGTATAAACTCTTATTATTCAATTGGAAACCACACATAAAGGAGGTTCCAAACAGATTATAGATTGTTAACATGATTACATTAGTCATCTTATTCAATTAATGCTAATACTTGTAAATTTCATCTAGCATTCATGATTATAACTTATGTTAACAACAAATCAAGTTCCTTTCATAACTCAAGTGTCAGTTATACCATACAGTATGGGCTATGAAAGTGTTAAGCATTTGTTGTACCAAGTGTTATACAACATAAATCAAGATTAGTCATTTAACTAGCAAAGTATTAAAGAGTGAACAAGATAACAAATACAAAACATGTTAGTATTAAACATTAAAGTCCATATTAAGTTTACACTATACTTATTCTTACACCATTAGTGTAACCTTATCACCTCGACATAACAAACTTAGCTAGACATAATGGAAGAAAGAAAAATAAATAAACAAAATAAGATAAGAGTTAACTAAGTAAAGAAAAGGAAATGAAAGACATAAACTTGATATTCATGAAAACAAAGTATAAACATTACAAAAAATACAAAGAGAGAAAACAAGAGCATGATCTTGATCTGGACACCAATATGCCTAAATGCATGGTAAATGCCTCTTTTTATAGGCCAAAATTGGGAACTATTGATTTGATGACTAATTAATGAGTGGGTGACTAGCTCTTGATTTGGTGACAATCCTTATCTTCTCTTGTCTGCCCAAAATGTCATTAATAATGTCAAAATTGGAGCCACTTGAAAACATGAAAGTTGTAGGAAATTCTCTCAGCTTTCTTGTGTAACAAATTCAGCTCAATTTGACTTTTAGAACTCCAGATATGGCCAAAATACTGAACAGTGCTCAAGCTGGAGGATAGATTCAGGCTTCTTTGTTATTGCAATAATTTGGACTTGAAAATGGCCTTTTTAGAATATGAAAGTTGTAGGTCTATGTCTTACCTTTCCATCCATATAAAGCAAACTTAAATTTGAGATTTATAGCTCTAGATATGGCCCAATTACTGAATAATGTTCTAATTTGGATTGCACTGACATCTCTTTTCTAAGTTTGACCGTCTCTTCATCAATCAATCCTTTCATTTATGTGATAGGCTTGCATTTAAAAATGAACATTTATCACAAATTAATGTTTTCTTATATTATTATATATATTATTATAAAACATGCTTTAGTTAAGAAGTTATTGATACTTCAAGTGCAAAATGATGATATAGAACCTTGATAAAAATACACTTTTAAGTATTAATCACCCCCAATTAGCTTATTACTAGTCCTTAGTAATCAAAGAATTAAAATAGAAAAATACTTTGCAAATTCCACAAAGCAAGGTAGTTATCATTTAACTTCCATTAATCTATCCAGATAAACAAACTCATTAAATTTATATACCTGCTCAATACCTCTTAACAACATATTCATAAACCTTTTTTTTATGCTCAATGTATCAACATATAATTATGGGGCTTTTCTTAAAAGAAAATAAAATTTTTGTTCTAATGTTTAAGGTTAACTTCCTTGGGTTGGGATTATTATTTTTGTTTTCTTCCTTTTTTAATATATATATATATATATATAATTTAAAACACCATGTAATGACCTTTCAGCTAATGACTCCCAGACCAGTTGGTCTTTGGGCATTAGGTATTAAGACACCCCTATGAGCTTAGTAACTCGGGTTGTAGATACTGATATGTAGATAATGTAATATTTGATTTCTTTAAGTTTTTCTCCTCAACCCATGTAACAAGTGTTGGGCCAATAACTCCCAAGTCAGTTGACTTTAAAGTATTAGGTGTTGAAACACCCCTTCGAGCTTAATTGCTTAAGTTAAGGAGGCTACAAAACCAAACTTATCTACATTTTTATTATTATCATTTTTTTCTTTTTTTTTAATTATATACTATCCATTTCCCTTAGTTGTTACCTTTAACAAAAGAACATAAATAATGTAATAATCCAATATGCAACCCACAATCATATGTTAAAGTGTGTATGTGTAAATTAAGGTTTAAAAATACATGTTAAATAAGTATATGAGCAGAAATAAGTGATAACAATGCGAGAGTTTGTAAATTTGAATATTTCAAGAAGTATTATGATAGACCTTGTTATGAATGATTACTAAGATGCATCTTAAGAGTCATAAAAAATTCTCCTTATTCTGTCATCATAGTAACAACAATTTTGCACATGCTTTATGAAATAGAAAACATAATTTTTTTTTATCCACTACCCTCTCCCCCCAACTAAAACGAGACATTGTCCTTAATGTTTAAAGGTAGAAAGATAGAGTATAGAAGATATCACCTGAAATAACGAACATTGACAAACCTGAAACACACTAAAAGAAATATAAGAAACAAGAAAACATAATAATAAAACCAAAAGACACAAAGATTCACAAATGGAGGCTTAAATCCAATCTAAGCTTTTTGTGGCTTTTCTTAGTTGACCAATTTATACGACTCATAGAAGGATCAATTATAGGAATGAAAGATTATAGTTGGTCAATCAATTGTTTAGCAGTAGCAGCAGAGATTATGATTTGTCGTGCAGAAGATGTTAGAAATTCATGTTGCATAGAATGATCAAGAAAAAACAACAACTTATCATAATAACCACTAACATTTAACAAACCTATGGGTTTATGGTAAAGATGCAGTTGGGCCCAAGAGAAAATATGAAATATCTCTTCCAATATACCTAGACCACTTGGTAAGGTAATGAAGTCATCAGTATGGTTAAACATTGCATTTATTCGAGCAGACATTGTGGAGACCTGTAGTTCTTCTCCAATTGTTTTTCCAATGATATCCCTTTGTGCTAAAGCTTCAGGGACAACTCCCAAAACTTGACTACCTCCTAAAAATACAGTTATTGACACACCACCCATTAACCCAAAACTGCCTCCCCCATAAATTAAATGAATCTTTCTATCAGCTAGCACTTGACCAAGATGATTTGCTAATTCTAAAAACTCCTTTTCTTTCCTAGGATTAGATCCACCAAAAACATAAATATTTCTTATATGATGACCTAAGGAACTTGTCATTTCTACACACTTCTACATTGTTGAATGTATGGGTTGAGTAGAAGTGAAAAGAAGGAAGAGAGGATTTTATGGATGAGAAATTTGAACGGCAATCATACCACTTATATGTAGGCCAACTAGAGTCTCACTCTCTTTTTATTTATTTATTTATTTATTTTTGAAAAAGCATGTGTATGTACAGGTTGTTGTGAATGTGACTCATATTTTCCTTTGGTTTTACATCTAAAAATGGCTTAAACGCCCTCTATGGGTCGGGGATAGGCTTCCCATCCAGTTTTCTTAAAAACTAGTAAACATGATCTTTTTTATTCAAATTCCCAAGACTAAATCGATCATGTTTTTTATGAAATAATAGCCATAAATCATGAATTGCACGATACACATCTCTACTAGAATGTGTCTCAAGAGTCAATAGAAGATTATCTAAAGACTCCTTACTCAGGCCATTTTTAATGAATTGTATTTTATCTTCACGGTTTATAGATACCATTCCTAAAGAACGACATTGTGCATTACAAGTCCATCTTGCATATCGATGACAGACTTTTGACACGATGAAAAGATTGATGTCTTCTCCCAAGTGCAAGAGTGTCGAAGTAATAAATAATCCGACAAGACTGGGGTCGAACCACAAGGAGGTTATTGTACAAATTATAAATAACAACAATATAACAACAACAATAATAACAATACCAACAATAACAACAATAATAGTAACAACAACAACAACAACAACAATAATAATAATAATAATAATAATAATAATAATAATAATAGTAATACTAGTAGTAGTAGTAATAATAAACAAAGAGAAGAAGAAGATGATGATGAGAACTTGGAGATAGAATATTAATGTAAGGATTAAACAATGATAATATCAAATGTCAAGGTTAGAGGTTCCACTAATGGTATGTCAAACAAGTATAGTATAAATTTTTATTGTTAAATTGGAAACCACACATAAAGGAGGTTCCAATCAGATTATAGATTGTTAACATGATTACATTAGTCATCTTATTCGATTAATGCTAATACTTGTAAATTTCATCAAGCATTCATGATATAACTTATGTTAACAACAAATCAAGTTCCTTTCATAGCTCAGGTGTCGGTTATACCATACAGTATGGG
This sequence comes from Populus ilicifolia, assembly GCA_015708895.1. Lineage (NCBI taxonomy): Eukaryota > Viridiplantae > Streptophyta > Magnoliopsida > Malpighiales > Salicaceae > Populus > Populus ilicifolia. The sequence goes on from SRLM01000552.1 coordinate 18,155, forward strand.
CTATGAAAGTGCCAAGCATTTGTTGTACTAATTATTATACAACATAAATCAAGATTAGTCATTTAACAAGCAAAGTATTAAAGAGTGAACAAGATAACAAATATAAAACATGTTAGTATTAAACATTAAAGTCCATATTAAGTTTATACCATACTTATTCTTACACCATTAGTGTAACCTTTTCACCTTGACTTAATTAACTTAGCTAGACATAATGGAAGAAAGAAAAATGGATAAACAAAATAAGAACATAAATAAGATAAGAGTTAACAAAGCAAAGGAAAGGAAATGAAAGGCATAAACTTGATATTAATGAAAACAAAGCATAAAGAATACAAAGAGAGAAAACAAGAGCATGATCTTGATTTGGACACCAAGATGCCTAAATGCATGGCAAATGCCTCCTTTTATAGGCTAAAATTGGGAACTATTGATTTGATGACTAATTGATGAGTAGATGGCCAACCCTTGACTTGGTGGCAATCCTTATCTTCTCTTGTCTGCCCAAAACATCATTAATGACGTCAAAATTAGAGCCACTTGAAAACATGAAAGTTCTAGGCAATTGTCTCAGCTTTCTTGTGTAAAACATTCAGCTCATTTCGACTTCTAGAACTCCAGATATGGCTAAAATACTAAACAGTGCTTGGGCTGGAGGACAGATTCGGGCTTCTTTGTTGTTGCAATAATTTGGACATGAAAATGGTCTTTTCAGATCTTGGGCTCCATATGAAAGTTGTAGGCCAAAATTGGGAACTATTGATTTGATGACTAATTGATGAGTAGATGGCCAACCCTTGACTTGGTGACAATCCTTATCTTCTCTTGTCTACCCAAAACCTTTTTAGATCTTGGGCTCCATATGAAAGTTGTAGGCCTATGTCTTACCTTTCCATCCATATAAAGTAGACCTAAATCTGAGATCTATAGCTCCAGATATGACTCAATTACCGAACAGTGTTCCGATTTAGATTGCACCGACATCTCTTTTTTAAGTTTGATAATCTCTTTGCCTTTGCAATTGAAGTTCTTAAAGTCATCAATCAATCCTTTCATTTATGTGATAGATTTGCATTTAAAATGGACATTTACCACAAATTAAACGTATCTTATATTATTAGATAAATTATTATAAAACGTACTTTAGTTAAAGAGATATTGATACTTTAAGTGCAAAATGAATATATAAAACCATGATAAAAATGTTCTTTGTAAAAGTGCTTTTCCCTTTTCCATGATATATGAAATGAAGGAGTTAGAGGACTCATCTGATAATCGGACCTTTGCTTGAATCAACCAGCAAATATCTTCAGGAATTCCATGATTCATTAACAATCTCAATCTTGCACATTTAGCATGGTAAATTTTTGTAATCGCATTCTGAGGTAGAGTAGGAAAATACTTTTTCAATTTTTTAAGATTAGTATCGCTTTTCAAATGAGAATTGGAAGAGAGATTCAAAGAATTGCACAATATACACACATATCAGTTATTATGGGAAACTTAAAGAACTGACTTAAGTCACGGAGTACTGTTATTCGCCATTTAACCGGGTAAGAGAAACTAGCAAAAATCACTCAAAAAGAAACATAAAAAAAAAATTAATCTTTATAGAGTCATGTTCAATTGAAAAATTATCAAAGTAAACTTTCAAACAATGTCCCTTTTCCTTAAAAACATTGTCATTCTTTGGATTCTCGATGTCGTTGGCCCTATATGGATACACATGTTTCGCAATAAAAGGACCACTCCATCTTGATCTTAATTTTTCAGGAAATAAATGCAGTTGAGAATTATAAAGCAAGACTTTTTTACCAACATTAAATGTTTTTCTGAGTATATTCTTGTCATGAAACTCTTTGATTCTTGCTTTATGAATTCTTGAATTTTCATATGCATCATTTCTTATTTTCTCAAGCTCATTTATTTGTAATTTTTGTAGTTGACTAGCATCATCCAAATTTGAATTAAAATTTTTAATAGCCCAATAAACTTTATGTTCAAGTTCCACAGGTAAGTGACAAGGTTTTCCATAGACTAGTCTATAAGGTAACATACCTAATGATGTTTTATAAGCAGTTCGATAAGCCTAAAGTACATCATTAAGTCTTAAAGACCAATCTTTCCTATTAGGGTTCATTATTTTCTCCAAAATATGTTTGATCTCCCTATTAGCAAGCTCTACTTGTCCACTTGTTTGAGGGTGATAAGGGGTGGCAACTTTGTGTGTGATTCCATATTTCTTCATTAAAGACTCAAATGGCTTTTTCCATATTCCATATTCCATCACTTATTATGGCTTGAGGGACTCCAAATCGACTCAAAATATTTTCTTTCAAAAACTTTATCATTGTTTTGACTTAGAATTGCCTCTATCCATTTTGAAACATAATCTATTGCAACTAATATGTACAAGAAACCAAATGATGGAGGAAATAAACCCATGAAATTTATACCCCAACAATCAAAGATCTCAATGACAAGAATAGGATTTAAAGGCATCATGTGATGTTTTGAAATTGATCCCAACTTTTGACATTTTTTACAAGACTTGCAGAATGCATAAAAGTCTTTAAACATGGTGGGCCAATAAAATCCACTTTGTAAGATTTTTGCAGTTGTCTTTCTTGATGAGAAATGGCCCCCACATGTCTCAAAATGACAAAATTTAATGACACTACTTACCTCATTGTCAGGAATGCATCTTCAAAATATTTGATTAGGATAATATTTGAATAAATAAGAGTCATCCCAATAAAAGTTCTTCACTTCGTTCAAGAACTTTCTTTTATCTTAGGTACTCCAATGAGCTGGTAATTGTCCTAAAATAAGAAAATTAACAATATTAGCAAATCAAGGCATTGTAGAGACAAAAAGTAAAGACTTATCGGGGAAGTAGTCATCGATTAGTATGATGTTAGTTTTCGAATCTGTTGTCAATCTTGACAAGTGATTTGCAACAACATTTTTGCTGCCTTTCTTATCTTTAATTGTGTATGAAATTCTTGAAGAAACAAAATTCATCGCATCAATCTAGCCTTATAATCTTTCTTAGAAAGAAGATATTTCAATGCTGCATAATCACTAAAAACAACAACAGGTGAGACAACAACAGGTGAGACAACAACAGGTGAGCCAACAAGATAAAACCTGAATTTTTCACATGCAAATACTACTACAAGTTATTCCTTTTCAATGGTGGTGTAATTCATTTGAGCACTATTTAAAGTTTTACTTGCATGGTAAATCACATAAGGTTTCCTATCTTTTCTTTGTCCCAAAACAACACCTACGACATAATCACTAGCATCACACATTTGCTTGACCGCTTTTTATGATCAGCTTGTTTTAACTCGCAAGTGCACGAGTGTGCGATGTAGCAATTAGAACCTTGAATTGGTGCGGTGTCTAACACTACAAAATCAACAGGAAAGTAGAATTTATCTACTTGGACCAACACATCCTCAACGATACCCCTGGGAATCTTGATTGACCTATCAGCTAATTGAAGAGTGATTCGAGTAGGCTTGATTTCTCCTAAACCTAATTGTTTGTAAACAGTGTAGGGTATTAAATTCACACTTGCTCCTAAATCCAACAAAGCTTGATCTATCTTATGACTTCCAATAATGCATGAAATGGTAGGACAACTAGGATCTTTGTATTTGGGAGGGGTCTTAAACTGGATGATGGCACTAGTATGTTCAGTCAGAAAAGCTCTTTCTTTCACATTCAATCTCCTTTTGACTGTGCATAAATCCTTAAGAAACTTTGCATAAGATGGAACTTGTTTAATTGCATCAAGGAGTGGAATATTGACTTTCACTTGTTTGAACAATTCATAGATTTCTGAGTTCATAAGATCTTGTTTAGGTTTCCCTAACCTTTGTGGAAATGGTGCTCTAGGAACAAATTCCAAATCACTCACTTTGACTCCAATTTTTCTTGAATCATCTCCTTTCTCACTCATCTCTTTCTTATTTATCTCACCTTTTTTGTCACTCAAACTCTCATTTGTCATTTGTGTTTTGATTCCCTCTTCACTTTCCCTAGATTTCTCCTCCATTATACCTGTAGGAATCCTAAAACCTATACCTTTGTCAATAATCTTTCCACTTCTAAGAGTAGTGATAGCTTGGACTTGTTCATGGTTTGAAGGTTCACTAGGTAAAGATTCACTCATGTGTACCTGACCTTCTAGGATTGGGCATTGGTTGAGCTGGGATTTTTCCCTTCTCTTGAATGCTTAGTGATTGAGTCAACTTAGTTAGTTGACTTCGAATGTCATCTAAGGTCCTATTGGTCTGGTCTTGGAATTTGTAAGCTTGGTTGTTGATTCCTCCTTGCGTTTGCATGAATTGTTGAAGAGTATCCTCTAGGGATCTCTTATGAGGTGGTTGGTATGTGTTATGTGTAGGAGCATGAAATGGTTGGGGAGGAGGTTGAAATGTTTGAGGTACTGAAGAGCCCTTATTTCTCCATCCAAAATTTGGGTGGTTCCTCCATCCAGGATTATAGGTCCTAGAGTAGGGATTGCTTATTTGGTTTGGAAATGGCTTTCTAACATTACTTGAATCAGAAGTTTGGCCATATAGCACTTCCTTGAAGGTTGGAATGGTAGGACACTCAGTTGTCCTATGCCCTTTGCTCTCACAAACAACACAACTTTTCTCTTGTTGTTCACTCATGACATGCATTTTTTTAATCTCAAGAGACTCTACTTTCCTAGTCAATGAGGCTAATCTAGCATTAAGGTCATCAATCTCTTTCAATTGAAACTTCCCACTTGAATGAGAAATGGTGTTTCTAGACTCAACATGAATTGGGAGAGAAGTCTCCCATTGCTTTGTGTTTTCAGCCAATTGATCAAAAAAAATCAAAGCCCTCACTTGGTTCTTTGTCATAAAACTCACCATTACACATGGTTGACACTAGCTTTTTAAAATCTATGGTAAGAGAGTCATAGAAGAAACTCACTAACCTCTACATCTCAAAACCATGGTGGGGGCATGCATTTAACAAGTCTTTGAACCTTTCCCAAGCTTGGTGAAATGACTCATTTGGACTACAAGAAAAATTCATCATTTGACGTTGTAAGGCTGCTGTCCTATGAGTGGGGAAGTATTTTTTCAAAAATTCAGCTTTCATTTCCCTCCATGTACCTATAGACCTAGGACACAGGGAGTTTAGCCAAAGCTTGGCTTTATCCTTTAGAGAGAATGGGAATAATTTCAGCCGAATAGTTTCTTCAGTGCATGTTCTATCAATAAAAGTATTACATACCTCTTCAAAGTCCTTAATGTGTATATATGGATTTTCAGAATCTATACCATGATATGTGGGAAGAAGTTGGATCATGCCTGGTTTCAAATTGAAAGCTTGTTGGTTCAGAGGCAAGATAATACACGAAGGTGTACTTTGTCTAGCTGGGTGAAGATACTCTCTAAGAGTTCGAAAATTAGGTTGATCATTGAATTGTGGAGGTCCATTACCTTGAACACTCCCTTCACCCTCTATATCTTCAACATTAGCCATGATGAAAAAATAATAATAATATAACAATTATATGAATATGAAAAGAAAGGAGAAAAAAAAAAGAAGATTGCAAATAAAAGTAAATGAAATGTAAAAGATAAAGTAATAGCTCAAAAATACAACAAATTAGAAAATTCACACTTCAACTAATAAGCAACATTAACAATAATAACAAGCATGAATAAAGAGGTGGTAATAAATATAAGAAAAATAATCACAATAAAACAACAAAAACAAATAAAATAAATAAGAGGCGGTAAAACCAGCCTTCCAATATAAACAATAAATATAACATTAAAAGAAAGATAGTTGAACCAAAAAACAAAACTAACAATTAGTAGTCCAACAGTCCAATATCTGAAAAGTTAAGGTCAATTTTTTTTTAGGGCGGTAAAACTAGCCATTTGATTTGTTTTTCAAATTGTTTTTAGTTTTTTCCAATAATTAAATCTAAATTTGTTACCTTTACTTGCTAGCTCCCCAGCAATGACGCCAAAATTGCTTAACCGCTTTTTATGATCGACTTGTTTTAACTCGCAAGTGCATGAGTGTGCGATGTAGCAATTAACTCGGTAAGATTGAGGTCATATCCATAGAGAGCTAGATCTGGAAATTAAGCTAGGTAACCAAAAAAAACTCAAGAGAAATTAAATTAACAATAATTTGGTTGAAAATAATTGATGGATTTGTTTTCAAAGATGACAAAGTGTAAATAGATTTTAAAAGACAAGAAAAAGTAAGACTTGGTCCAAATCAATTTTAATGGTGATGTATTGGTGATTTCTTCAACATATATAAGATAACTCAACCTAATATCAATGATGGTGATATTAGATCGGAAGATATTACAATGAAGTTTAGAAAAATGAAAATTGATTATTGCTTAAGAATGAACAAGTACTTTCATATTAAGTAAGACATTGAATCAAGCAATCTCTATACCAAAACTAAAGTTTATGCATAAAAATTCAAGATTATAACATTACCTAAATGATTTCTAAAATTTCTTTACAATAATAAATCATTCATGAAGAAAATAAGAAGATAAACATTAAGATTCATTCATATCCTAAAGAACTCATCTCAATCACCATCATCCTTGATTCGGATCCAAGAAAGCGATTAGCCAATCATGATTTTATATAAGAACACTTTAATAAACATGAAATAACTTGAATCAAACTAAAATAATAAGTTTTACAAACTAAAGAACCGAAATCTATGAAGAAGAACACAACACAATTTCAGAAAAAAGTCGGACACAAATCTGACTCTAACTTTGGACAGCAATTTGACCCTTTTAGAAGCCTCCTCTCGAGATGTCTATTAGAGACATATTTATAGACAATTATGTCACCTTTCCAGATCATTAAAGAGCAGCTCATTTGTGCACCTGAGTCAAAAGTTATGGGCAAAAAACACCAAAATGTGTTCTAAAACATCAAATCAGGACAGCTTTGCAACCACTTTGGTGCACGTTTTTCTTCCTCATTTATGAGCTATCTCTTTCTTCTTTTTGACCCAAAATAATGTAAAAATATCCCCTCCAGCTTTCCATCCATGTGCTTGCCTTTTTGGATCAATGAATTACCCAAAATAAATCAATTGTTGTTGTGTGGACATGTAAGATCATGGATTGTTTTTGAGTTGATTTGAAGGTTGATTTAGGGCTAAATTTAAGCATCAAATAAGTATACAAAATATACCTATTATTTGGGCTAAGATTGACATTGAAACCTTGAATGTTTAATGGTTGAAGTTTGCACACAATATAAGGCAAGTTTGGGCTTGAAATAGATCATATGATATTCTTTTCTAGAATTGGAATAGAATTGATTTTTGGGACAAATTTGGAGAACTTATTTGAACCAAGATTTTCTTCAATCTTCAACTAAATGTCTCTTCAATTCTTTGTTCTGAATTCCGATGTTGAATTTCCTGAATTAATTCATTTAAGCTCCAAAAACCTATCGAAACATTAAAACAAACTTCATTACTAAAAAGTACATCAATTATTATAAAAAGACCAAATAAAAACAATAAATACATATGTAAAATAAGAGACTTAATGATACTTTTTATGGACAATCACACCCCCCAACTTAGATATGCAAAAGTACCAAATGGACATGTGAAAGTAGTCTTCTCTTGATCTTTCAATGCAATTTTAATTTGGTTGTAACCCGAATAGCCATTTAGAAAACAATAAAATTCATGACCTGCAACTCTTTATAGGATTTGATCCATGAAAGGTAAAGAAAAATGATATTTTCTAGTCATTAAATTAAGTGTTCTATAGTCAATGCACATGCGCCAACCAGTAACAGTTCTAATGGGAATTAACTCATTGTTCTCATTTGTTATCATAGTGACTCCAAACTTCTTGGGTACAACTTGGGTAGGACTTACCGATTCACTATCAGAAATAGGATAAATGATTTCATTATCTAGAAGCTTAATGACTTCATTTTTCACTACTTCTTTCATATTAGGATTTAGCCTTCGTTGCATTTCTCTAGAGGGTTTAGCATTTTCCTCCAAATAAATTCTGTGGGTATAAATCAAAGGACTAATTCCTTTTATATCAGTTATGGTCCATCCTAATGCATTTTTGTGTATTTTTAGAGTTTGTAATAACTTACCTTCTTGATGTGCATTAAGTTTGGAAGAGATTATTACTGGAAAAGTTTCATTTTCTCCTAAAAATGAGTATTTGAGATTGGATGGCAACGACTTCAAATCAAGTTTTGGTGGTTGAACACTTGAAGGTATGGACTTAATTGATCATGGTGGCAATTCCTCAATTTGTGCCCTCCAATTACTTGTCTTTGATTCTTCCTGAAAGTAAATCATTTGCAAATCATCAATCTCAATGTCACTGGAAGTGGTTGGAAATTGATCATGAATTAATTTTTCAGTAAAGTCCACTTCCTGTAAATCATTATCATCTCTAGGTTGCTTGCAAATGTTGAAAATATTCATTTCCAATGTCATGTTTCCAAAAGATAGTTTCATCAGTCCATTCCTACAATTAATCAATGCATTAGAAGTTGCAAGAAGTAGACGTCCTAAAATAACAGGAAATGAATTACATACTTCAATAGGTTGCGTGTCCAAGACAATAAAATCCACAAGATAAATGAATTTATCGACTTATACTAACACATCTTCAATTATTCCTCTAGGCACTTTTATAGATCTATTAACAAGTAAAATAGTTATAGAAGTTGGTTTTAACTCACCTAGATTAAGACTCTAAAAAACTGAATATGAAAGTAAATTCACACTAGCACCGAGATCAAGTAAGGCTCTTTTAATTTTATGCTCTCCAATAAATCAAGAAATTATAAGATAACTGATTAGTACTCAAAAGTGCATTTTTATCATGGTTTTATATCATCATTTTGCACTTAAAGTATCAATAACTCCTTAACTAAAGTACGTTTTATAATAATCTATCTAATAATATAAGATACCTTTAATTTGTGGTAAATGTCCATTTTAAATGCAGGCCTATCACATAAATAAAAGGATTGATTGATGACTTTAAGAACTTCAATTGCAAAGGCAAAGAGATGATCAAACTTAGAAAAGAGATGTCGGTGCAATCCAAACCGGAACACTGTTCGATAATTGGGTCATATCTGGAGCTATGGATCTTAGATTTAGGTCTACTTTATATGGATGGAAAGGTAAGACATAGGCCTACAACTTTCATACTGAAAAGGCCATTTTCAAGTCCAAATTGTTGCAATAACAAAGAAGCTCGAATCTGTCCTCCAGCCCGAGCACTGTTCAGTATTTTGGCCATATCTGGAGTTCTAGAAGTTGAAATGAGCTGAATGTTTTACACAAGAAAGCTAAGACAATTGCCTAGAACTTTCATGTTTTCAAGTGGCTCTAATTTTGACATCATCAATGACGTTTTGGGCAGACAAAAGAAGATAAGGATTGTCACCAAGTCAAGGGTTGGCCATCTTCTCATCAATTAGTCATCAAATCAATAGTTCCCAATTTTAGCCTATAAAAGGAGGCATTTGCCATGCATTTAGGCTTTTTGGTGTCCAGATCAAGATCATGCTCTTGTTTTCTCTCTTTGTATTCTTTATGCTTTGTTTTCATTAATATCAAGTTTATGCC
>SRLM01000552.1:32864-46498 GCA_015708895.1 Populus ilicifolia
ATGACTAATGTAATCATGTTAACAATCTATAATCTGATTGGAACCTCCTTTATGTGTGGTTTCCAATTGAACAATAAGAGTTTATACTATACTTGTTTGACATACCATTAGTGGAACCTCTAACCTTGACATTTGTTATTATCATTGTTAATCTTTACTTTAATATCTCATCATCATCATCATCATCTTTTTCTTCTCTTTTTTTATTACTATTATTATTATTATTGTTGTTGTTGTTGTTGTTGTTGTTGTTGTTGCATTGTTGTTATTTATAATTTGTACAATATCCTCCCTGTGGTTCGACCTCGGTCTTGCCGGGTTATTTATTACTTCGACACTCCTGCACTTAGGAGAAGACATCAATCTTTTCATCGTGTCAATAACAACGGTCTTTATATTTCAAAGCATTATTGTTATGAAGAATAGCACTTACTTGTTCAGCTAAAAAGACTTTCTTTTTCATATTCAGTTTCCTCTTCATAGTGCATAGATCTTTCAAAAATTTAGCATATTAAGGAAACTGTTTAATAGCATGCAGCAAAGGTATATTGATCCTTACCTGTTTGAAAGTTTCAAAAATTTCAGAGTTGTGATTGACTTTCCTTTGTTTGGTCATGGCTTGAGGGAATGGAAGTGTTAGCGGAGAATTAGTTTTTTCTTTGCAATTTTCAAATTCAACCCCCTCCTTACCCTCAGAGATTGACTCATCATCCTTCTCATAATGTTCAAGAGAGGGTTTTTCAATAACCTTACCACTGTGAAAAATAGTGACTGATTTGACTTGATCCATATGTTGGCTTCCCCGAACTACTTGCATTTGCATTGTATTGCCCCTTGGGATTTTGTTGTGCTTGAGATGAAAACTTACCTTTCTCTTGGAAACTGAGAGCAGATGTTAATTTTGCAAGAGTATCTTTAAAATCTATCATGTTTTGAGCAAGTTGAGTACTGATTGTCTTTTGCTTTTCAATGAAAGCATGCAATGTTTCCTCAAGATTTCTTCTAGAAGATGGAGCATAAGGAGGTGCATATCCATGAGAATTTTAGAAATTGTGGCGTGCTTGAAACGGTGGTTGTGAAGTTTGTTGACATGACTAAAAGATTGTTGTCTTCTTCCAAGTGCAAGAGTGTCGAAGTAATAAATAACCTGACAAAACTGAGGTCGAACCACAAGGAGGTTAATTGTACAAATTATAAACAACAATTATAAATAACAATAATAGTAGCAATAATAATATTAAACTACTACTACTACTACTACTAGTAGTAGTAGTAGTAAAGAAAAAGGAAGAAGGAGAAGATGATGAGAACTTTGAGATGGAAAATTAAAGTAAGGATTAAACAACAATAACAAACAATGTCAAGGTAAGAGGATCCACTAATGCTATGTCAAACAAGTATAGTATAAACTCTTATTATTCAATTGGAAACCATACACAAAGGAGGTTCCAATCATATTATAGATTGTTAACATGATTATAACTTATATTAAAAACAAATCAAGTTCCTTTCATAACTCAGATGTTGGTTATACCATACAGTATGGGCTACAAAAGTGCAAAGCATTTGTTGTACCAAGTGTTGTACAATATAAATCAAGATTAGTCATTTAACAAGCAAAGTATTAAAGAGTGAATAAGATAACAAAGACAAAACATGTTAGTATCAAACATTAAAGTCCATATTAAGTTTACACTAAACTTATTCTTACACCATTAGTGTAACCTTTTCACCTTGACATAATAAACTTAGCTAGATATAATAAAAGAAAGAAAAATAAATAAACAAAATAAGAACATAAATAAGATGAAAGATAACTAAGTAAATGAAAGGAAATGAAAGGCATAAACTTGATATTAATGAAAGCAAAGCATAAACATCACAAAAATACAAAGAGAGAAAGCAAGAACATGATCTTGATCTGGATACCAAGATGCCTAAATGCATGGCAAATGCCTCATTTTATAGGCCAAAATTGGAAACTATTGATTTGATGACTAATTGATGAGTAGGTGGCCACCTCTTAACTTGGTGACAATCCTTATCTTCTCTCATCTACCCAAAACATCATTGATAACGTCAAAATTAAAGCCATGTTAAACATGAAAGTTGTAGGAAATTGTATCAGCTTTCTTGTGTACAAAAGTCAGCTTATTTTGACTTCTAGAACTCTAAATATGGCCAAAATACTGAATAATGCTCGACCTAGAGGACACATTCGGGCTTCTTTGTTGTTGCAACAATTAGACTTGAAAATGGCGTTTTTAGATCTTGGGCTCCATATAAAAGTTGTAGGCCTATGTCTTACCTTTCCATCCATATAAAGTAGTCCTAAATCTGAGATCTATAGCTCCAGATATGACGCAATTACCGAATAGTGTTCTGGTTTGGATTACACCGACATCTCTTTTCTAAGTTTGACCATCTCTTTATCCTTTCAATTTCAGTTCTTAAATTCATCAATGAATCCTTTCATTTATGTGATAGGCCTGCATTTAAAATGAACATTTACCACAAATTAAAGGTATCTTATATTATTAGATATATTATTATAAAACATGCTTTAGTTAAAGAGTTATTGATACTTCAAGTGCAAAATAATGATATAAAACCTTGATAAAATTACACTTTTAAGTATCAATCACATCCCCCAACTAGCTTATTAGTAGTCCCTAGTAATCAAAGTGTTAAAATAGAAAAACAATTTGCAAATTCCCCTAAGCAAGGTATTCATCATTTAACTTTCATTAATCTATCCAGATAAACAAACTCTCATCAAATTTATATACCTGCTCAATACCTCTTAACAACATATTCATAAACCTTTCTTTTGTACTCAATATATTAACATATAATTATGGGGCTTTTCTTGGAAGAAAATTTTTTTTTTTGTTCTAATGTTTAAGGTTAACTTCCTTGGGTTGGGATTATTATTTTTGTCTTTTTTTTAATATATATACATATAATTTAAAACACCATGCATCTTTAACCTATCTAACGAGCTTTCAGCTACTGACTCCGAGACCAGTTGGTCTTAGGGCATTAGGTGTTAAGACACCCCTACGAGCTTAGTAACTCGGGTCGCAGTTACTCTTCAACCCATGTAACAAGCGTTGGACCAATAGCTCCCAAGTCAGTTGACTTTAGGGTATTAGGTGTTAAAACACCTATTCGAGCTGAATTGCTTAGGTTGAGGAGGCTACGAAATCAAACTTATCTACATTTTTATTATTATCATTTTTTCTCTTTTTTTTCTTTTTTCTTTTTAATTATATACTATCCCTTTCCCTTAGTTGTTACCTTTAACAAAAGAACATAAATAATGTAATAATCCAATATGCAACCCACAATCATATGTTAAAATGTATGTATGTGTAAATTAAGGTTTAAGAGTACATGTTAAATAAGTATATGAGCAAAATTAAGTGGTAATAATGCGAGAGTTTGTAAATCTGAATATTTCATGAAGTATTATGATACACCTTGTTACGAATGGTTACTAAGATGCGTCTCAAGAGTCATAAAAGATTCTCCTTACTCTGCCATCATAGTAACAACCATTTTGCACATGCTTTATGAAATAGAAAACACAGTTTTTTTTTTAACTACTACCCTCTCCCCCCAACTAAAACAAGACATTGTCCTTAATGTTTAAAGGTAGAAAGATAGAGTATAAAAGATATCACTTGAAATAACAAACACTAACAAACCTTAAACACACTGAAACAAATATAAGTAATAACAAAACACAATAATAAAACCAAAAGACACAAAGATTCACAAATGAAGGCTCAAATCCAATCTAAGCTTTTTACGACTTTCCTTAGTTGACAAATTTATGCGACTCATGGAAGGATCAATTACAAGAATGAAAGATTGTAGTTGGTCAATCAATTGTTTAATAGTAGCAGCAGAGATTATGATTTGTCGTGTAAAAGATGTTAGAAATTCTTGTTCCATAACATGATCAAGAAAAAACAACAACTTATCATAATAACCATTAACATTTAACAAACCTATAGGTTTATGGTGAATGCGTGCGTAGTTGGGCCTAAGAGGAAATGTGAAAGATCTTTTCCAATGTGCCTAGACCACTTGGTAAAGCAATGAAGGCATCAGTATGGTTAAACATTGTATTCATTCGAGCTAACATTGTTGAGACCTGATCCTCTCAAATTGTTTTTCCAATGATATCCTCGTGTGCTAAAGCTTCAAGGACGACCCCCAAAACTTGACTACCTCCTAAAAATGCAGCTATTGACACCCCTCCCATTAACCCAAGACTGCCTCCCCCATACACTAAATGAATCTTTCTCTTAGCTAGGACTTGACCAAGATGATTTGTTGATTCTAAAAACTCCTTTTCTTTCCCAGGACTAAATCCACCAAAACCATAAATATTTCTTATATGATGACGTGAGGAACTTGCCATTTCTACACACTTCGATATTTTTTCAATGTATGGGTTGAGTAGAAATGAAAGGAAGGAAGAAAGAGTTTTATAGATGAGAAATTAGAAAGGCAATTACCACCAATATGTAGGCCAGCTAGAGTCTCTCTCTCTCTCTCTTTATTTATTTATTTATTTATTTTTTAAAAAACATGTGTATGTACAAGTAGTTGTGATTGTGGCTCACATCTTCCCTTGGTTTTACGTCCAAGAACAGCTTAAACGCCCTTTATGGGTCGAGGATAGGCTTCCCATCCAGTTTTATTAAAAATTAGCAAATAGGGTTTTTTTTAGTCAGATTTCCAAGACTAAGTCGATCATGTTCTTTATGAAATAGTGGTCATAAATCATGAATTGCACGATACACATCTCTACTCGAATGCGTCTCAAGAGTCAATAGAAGATTATATAAAAACTCCTTACTCAGGCCATCCTTAATGAATTGTATTTTAACTTCTTGGTTTATAGATACCATTCCTAAAGAACGACATTGTGTATTACAAGTCCATCTAGTACATCGATGACAGACTTTCAGTCATTTTGCACTACGTTTCCTTGTAAAAGTGCTTTTACTTGTTCCAGGCATGTGTGAAATAAAGGAGTTAGAGGACTCACTTGATAATGGAACCTTTGCTTCAATCAACTAGCGAATATCTTTAGGAATGCCATGATTCATTAACAATCTCAATCTTGCATATCTAGCACAATAAATTTTTGTAATCGCATTCTAAGGCAGAACGGGAAAATACTTTTAAAATATTTCAAGATTTATATCCATTTTCAAATGAGAATTAGAAGAGAGATTCAAAGAATTGCATAAATATGCTCACAGATATCAGTTATTGTGGGAAATTGAAAGAACCAACTTAAGTCACGGAGTACCGTTATCCGCCATTTGACCGGGGTGAGAGAAACTAGCAAAAATCACTAAAAAAGAAACACAAAAATTATGTGAGAAAAGCAAAATAATCAACCTTTATCTATTAGATCATTCAAACCAGTTGATTCATTTTCACTAGAAAAATTATCAAAGTAAGCTTTCAAACGATGTCCATTTTCCTTAAAAACATTATCATTCATCAAATTCTCAATATCATAGGCCCCATAAGGATTGCTCCATCTTGATCTTAGCTCTCTTGGAAATCCATAGAGTTGAGAATTATAAAACAAAACGTTTTTACTAGTATCAACTTTTTGACTAGTATCAACTTTTTGATAATTTTTACAAGTATTGCAGAATGCATGTGTGTCTTTGAACATGGTGGGCCAATAAAATTTATTTTGAAAGTTTTTTACAACTGTCTTTTTTATAAGAAATGACCCTCACATGCCTTAGAATGACAGAATTTAATGACACTACTTGCCTCATTATCAATAATGTATGTTCAAAATATTTGATCGGGATAATATTTGAATAAATAAGGGTCATCCCAATAAAAGTTCTTCACTTCATTCAAGAACTTTCTTTTATCTTGGGTACTCCAATGAGCTGGTAATTGTCCTAAAATAAGAAAATTGACAATATTATCGAACTAAGGCGTTGTAGAGACAGAAAGTAAAGATTATCGGGAAAGTAGTCATCCATTGGTGTAATGTCAATTTTTGAATCTGTTGTCAATCTGCGACAATATTTTTGTCGCCTTTTTTATCTTTGATTGTGATATCAAATTCTTGAAGTAATAAAATTCACCGCACCAATCTAGCCTTAGAAACTTTCATAGAAAGAAGATATTTCAATGCTGCATGTCACTAAAAACAACAACAAGTGAGCCATAAAGATAAAACCTGAATTTTTCCCATGCAAATACTACTGCAAGTAATTCCTTTTCAGTAGTGGTATAATTCATTTGAGCACTATTTAAAGTTTTACTTGCATCGTAAATAACATAAGGTTTCTTATCTTTTATTTGTCCCAAAACAGCACCTATGACATAATCACTAGCATCACAGATTATTTCAAAAGGTAATGACCAATCATAAGGTTGAATGACAGGAGCACAAGTAAGCAAATTTTTAAGTTTAACATAGGCTTTTTCACAATAGTTAGTCTATTCAAAAATATTACACTTTGTTAGAAGTTTACTTAAGAGCTTAGATATTACGCTAAAATCTTTGATCAACCTTTTATAAAAACCAGCATGTCCTAAGAATGATCTAACATCTTTAATAGATTTTGGTGTTAACAAGTTTGCAATTAACTCGATTTTAGATTTGTCAACCTCAATTCCTTTTGATGAAACAATGTGACCAAGTACAATACTGTTTGTTACTATAAAGTGACATTTTTTTCAATTCAGCACAAGATTCTTCTCTTCACACCTGATCAAAACCATTTCTAAGTTAGTCAAACAATCATCAAATGAATAGCCAAAAACAAAAAAAAATCATTCATGAAAATCTTAAGAAAATGTTCAACCATATCACTAAATATACTAAGCATGCATCTTTGAAATGTGGCTGGTGCATTACTAAATAGTACTTAAAAGTGCATTTTTATCATGGTTTTATATCATCATTTTGCACTTGAAGTATTAATAACTCCTTAACAAAAGTATGTTTTATAATAATCTATCTAATAATATAAGAAACCTTTAATTTGTGGTAAATGTTCATTTCAAATGCAGGCCTATCACATAAATAAAAGGATTGATTGATGACTTTAAGAACTTCAATTGCAAAAGCAAAGAGATGATCAAACTTAGAAAAGAGATGTCGATGCAATCTAAACCTGAACACTGTTGGGAAATTGGGTCATATCTGGAGCTATAGATCTCAAATTTAGGTCTACTTTATATGGATGGAAAGGTAAGACATAGGCCTACAACTTTTATATGGAGCCCAAGATCTAAAAAGGCTATTTTCATGTCCAAATTGTTACAACAACAAAGAAGCCTAAATCTGTCCTCCAGCCTGAGCACTATTCAGTATTTTGGTCATTTCTTGAGTTCTAGAAGTCGAAAGGAACTGAATTTTTTACACAAGAAAGTGGAGACAATTTTCTAAAACTTTCATGTTTTCAAGGGGCTCTAATTTTGACGTCATCAATGACTTTTGAGCAGACAAGAGAAGATAAGGATTGTCACCAAGTGAAGGGTTGACCATCTACTCATCAATTAGTCATCAAATCAATAGTTCCCAATTTTGGCCTATAAAAGGAGGCATTTGTCATGCATTTAGGCATCTTGGTGTCCAGATCAAGATCATGCTCTTGTTTTCTCTCTTTGTATTCTTTATGCTATGTTTTCATTAATATCAAGTTTATGCCTTTCATTTCCTTTCATTTACTTAGTTAACTTTCATTTTATTTATGTTCTTATTTTTTTTATTTAATTTTCTTTCTTTTATTATGTCAAGGTGAAAAGATTACACTAATGGTGTAAAAATAAGCATGGTGTAAACTTAGTATGGACTTTAATGTTTGATACTAACATGTTTTATATTT
The DNA here is from genome assembly GCA_015708895.1 of Populus ilicifolia. Classification (NCBI taxonomy): domain Eukaryota; kingdom Viridiplantae; phylum Streptophyta; class Magnoliopsida; order Malpighiales; family Salicaceae; genus Populus; species Populus ilicifolia. The sequence goes on from SRLM01000552.1 coordinate 40,757, forward strand.
GTTATCTTGTTCACTCTTTAATACTTTGCTTGTTAAATGACTAATCTTGATTTATATTGTATAACACTTGGTACAACAAATGCTTGGCACTTTCGTAGCCTATACTATATGGTATAACCGACACCTGAGCTATGAAAGGAACTTGATTTGTTATTAACATAAGTTATAATCATGAATGCTTGATGACATTTACAAGTATTAGCATTAATTGAATAAGATGACTAATGTAATCATGTTAACAATTTATAATCTGATTGGAACCTCCTTTATGTGTGGTTTCCAATTGAACAATAAGAGTTTATACTATACTTGTTTGACATACCATTAGTGGATCCTCTAACCTTGACATTGTTTGTTATTGTTGTTTAATCCTTACATTAATTTTCCATCTCAAAGTTCTCTTCAATTTTTCTTCTTCTTCTTTATTATTGTTGTTATTATTATTACTATTATTATTATTATTATTGCTGTTGTTGTTGTTGTTGTTCTTGTTATTGCATTATTATTATTTATAATTTGTACAATTAACGTCCCTGTGGTTCGACCCCAGTCGTGCCCGGTTATTTATTACTTCGACACTCCTGCACTTGGGAGAAGACATCAATCTTTTCGTCGTGTCAAGTTTTTGGCGCCGTTGCCGGGGAGGTAAGTTTTGTATAAATTATAATATTTATTTTATTTTCTCTTTTCACTTTTCTTGTATATAACTTTGTTTTTTTTCTTGTTTCTTCTTTTTTTGTTTTCTTTTTTCATTTATTCTATTCCTACACGTGTATGAGAGTGTGTTCACGTACATCAAGTGGTAGACTTTGTAGGGTATCCTCATCATTTTCAGAAAATATTGCTAAAGAAGATAATCAATCACTTCATAATAAGAATAATGAGAATAACCGTGCTAGAACACTTAGAGGCCACATGAATCCAACAAGAACAATGCACCATCATGCATAGTTTTTCCTCTCGATGCATCTCATTTTAATTTTAAGCCAGGTGTTATTCAACTTTTACCTTCTTTTCATGGTTTTGAATTGGAAAATCCATACTTGTATTTAAGGGAATTTGAGGAGGTCTGCAACACATATAATAATTTAAATTGTAGTATGAACACCATCAGATTAAAGCTTTTTCCTTTTTCATTAAAAGATAAAGCTAAAAAATGGCTACAAAATTTGAGACTAGGATCCATTCGTGCTTGGGATGAAATGCAATAACAGTTTTTAAAGAAGTTTTTCCCATGTCACAGAACAAACTCTTTCAAAAGACAAATCACCACTTTCACTCAAAAACCAGGAGAAACATTTTACCAATGTTGGGATAGGTATCGAGACTTACTTAGTACTTGCCCTCATCATGGTTTTGAAACATGGAGATTGGTTTCACATTTTTATGAAGGGTTAACACCTAAAGATAGGCAAATGGTTGCATTGATGTACAATGGAACTTTTGAAGATAAAGACCCTGATGAAGCAATGGAGTACTTAGACTTGTTAGCTGAAAATGCTCAAAATTAAGACACCACGGGTACTTATGAAGCACCGAGTAAAACTCAACCTCATACATCTAGTGGAGGTATGTACAACCTTAGGGAAGATCATGACTTTCAAGCCAAGTTTGCATCTTTAGCTAGAAAAGTCGAGGCACTAGAATTGAAAAAGAGTAGTCAATTAAAATCTGTTAAAAACATTGCGTGTCAAATATGTGAAACAAATGAACACTCAACCGATAACTACCAACCTTGCCTTCTTTTAAGGAATGTTTCCATGAACAAGCCCATGCTTTAAACAGTTTCCAAAGGGTCAACCATAACCCATACTCACTAACATACAACCCTGGTCGGAGAAATCATCCAAAATTTAGTTGGAAGAGTGAGAACAACAATGCACAAACTTTACAACCACCATTTCAAGCACACCACAATTTCCAAAATTCTCATGAATATGCACCTCCTTATGCTCCACTTTCTAGAAGAAATCTTAAGGAAATATTGCATGTATTCATTGAAAAGCAAGAGACAATCAATACTCAACTTGCTCAAAACATGACAGATTTTAAAGATACTCTTGCAAAATTAACATCTGCTCTCAATTTCCAAGAGAAAGGTAAGTTTCCATCTCAACCACAATAAAATCTGAAGGGGCAATATAATGCAAATACAAGTAGTTCCGGAAGCCAACACATGGATTAAGTCAAATCAGTCACTACTCTTTGCAATGGTAAGGTTATTGAAAAACCCTATCTTGAACCTTATGAGAAAGATGGTGAGTCAATCTCTAAGGGTAAGGACGAGGTTGAACCTGAAAATTACAAAGAAAAGACTGATTCTCCGCTAGCACTTCCATTTCCTCAAGCCATGACCAAACAAAGAAAAGTCAATCACAACTCTGACATCTTTGAAATTTTTAAATAGGTAAGAATCAATATACTTTTGCTGGTGGATGCTATTAAACAGATTCCTTCCTATGCTAAATTTTTGAAAGATCTATGCACTGTGAAGAGGAAACTGAATATGAAAAAGAAAGCTTTTCTAGCCGAACAAGTAAGTGTCATTCTTCAGAACAATAATGCTTTGAAATATAAAGACCCTGGTTGTCCTACAATTTCTTGCAACTTCTAACGCGTTGATTAATTGTAGGAATGGATTGATGAAGCTATCATTTGGAAACATGACATTGGAGATGAATAATGATTTACAAGAAGTAGATCATATTGATGAATTAGTTTATGATCAACTTGAATCTACTTTAAGTAAAAATGAGTTGAATGAATCTAAAGATTTGCAAATGATTTATTCTGAGGAAGAAATCACGAATGAAAAAAGCACAAAAAATGTTGATGTGAATCTTTTATCAATAGTGACAACAGATTCGACATCTGACATCACACCAATTGATGATTACTTTGTTAACGAATCCTTACTTTCAATGCCTTGGTATGATAAAAATATTAATTTTCTTGCTTTAGGAGATTTGCCAGCTGATTGGAGTACCCAAGATAAAGAAAAGTTTTTGAACGAAGTGAAGAACTTTTATGGTGATGACCCTAACTTATTCAAATATTATCCTGATAAAATATTTCAAAGATTCATTCCCGACAATGAGGTAAGTAGTGTCATTAAACTTTGTTATTCTGATGCATGTGGAAGTTATTTCTTGTCAAATAAGACAGCTGCAAAAATCTTTCAAAATGGATTTTATTGGCCCACCATGTTCAACGACACGCATGCATTCTGCAAAGCTTGTGAAAATTGTCAAAAAGTTGATACTGGTCAAAAAGTTTTGTTTTACAATTCTCAACTTTATACATTCCCTAGAGAGCTAAGTTCAAGATGGAGCAATCTTTATAGGGCCTGTGATATTGAGAATTCAATAAATGATAATGATTTTAAGGAAAATGAACATCGTTTGAAGCTTACTTTGATAATTTTCCTAGTGAAAATGAATCAACTGGTTTGAATGATCTTGTAGATAAAGGTTGATTATTTTGTTTTTCTTACATTATTTTTGTGTTCCTTTTTTAGTGATTTTTGCTAGTTTCTCTTACCCCGGTCAAATGGCGGATAACCGTACTCCATGACTTAAGTCGGTTCTTTCAGTTTCCCACGATAACTGATATCTGTATATACATTTTTATAATTTTTTTGAATCTCTCTTCCAATTCTCTTTTGAAAATGGACACTAATCTTGCAAAAATGAAAAAGTATTTTCCCGCTCTGCCTCAGAATGCGATTACAAAAATTTACCGTGCTAGATGTGCAAGATTGAGATTGTTAATGAATCATGGAATTCCTGAAGATATTCGCTAGTTGATTGAAGCAAAAGTTCGATTATCAGGTGAGTCCTTTAACTCTTTTATTTCACACATGCTTGGAACATGTAAAAGCACTTTTGCAAAGAAACGTCGTGCAAAACGACTGAAAGTTTGTCATCGATGTGCTAGATGGACTTGTAATACACAATGTCGTTCTTTAGGAATGGTATCTATAAACCGTGAAGATAAAATACAATTCATTAAGGATAGCCTGAGTAAGGAGTCTTTAGATAACCTTCTATTGACTCTTTAGACGCATCCTAGTGGAGATGTGGATCGTGCAATTCATGATTTATGGCCACTATTTCATAAAGAACATAATCGACTTAGTCTTGGGAATCTGACTAAAAAAGACCTTGTTTGCCAGTTTTTAAGAAAACTGGATGGGAAACCTATCCCTAACCCATAGAGGGCATTTAAGCCGTTTTTGGACTAAAACCAAGGGAAAATGTGAGCCATAATCATAACTACTTGTACATATACATGCTTTTTTTTAAAGTAAATAAATAAATAAATAGAGAGAGAGTGTGTGTGTGTGTGTGACTCTAGCTGGCCTACATATTGGTGGTAATTGTCTTTCTAATTTCTCATCTATAAAACCCTTTCTTCCTTCCTTTCATTTCTACTCAACCCATACATTCAACAAATACAGAAGTGTGTAGAAATGGCAAATTCCTCAAGTCATCATATAGGAAATATTTGTGTTTTTGGTGGATCTAGTCTTGGGAAAGAAAAGGAGTTTTTTAGAATCAGCAAATCAGAAAAGATTCATTTAGTATATGGGGGAGGCAATCTTGGGTTAATGGGAGGTATATCAATAACTGCATTTTTTAGGAGGTAGTCAAGTTTTGGGGGTCGGCCCTGAAGCTTTAACACAAGGGGACATCCTTGGAAAAACAATTGGAGAGGAACTTCAAGTCTCTACAATGTCAGCTCGAATGAATACAATGTTTAACTATGCTGATGCCTTTATTGCTTTACCAAGTGGTCTAGGCACATTGGAATAGATCTTTTATATTTCCTCTTGGGCTCAACTGCACATTCACCATAAACTCATAGGTTTGTTAAATGTTAATGGTTATTATGATAAGTTGTTGTCTTTTCTTGATCACGCTGTGGAACAGGAATTCCTAACATCTTTTGCACGATAAATCATAATCTCTGCTGCTACTACTGAACAATTGATTGACCAACTACAATCTTTTGTTCCTGTAATTGATCCTTCTATGAGTCGCATAAATTGGTCAACCAAGGAAAGCCATAAAAAGCTTAGATTGGGTTTGAGCCTTCATTTTTGAAATCTTTGTGTCTTTTGGTTTATAATTGTGTTTTGTTATTACTTATATTTGTTTTAGTGTGTTTCAGATTTGTTAGTGTTCGTTATTTTAGGTGATACCTTTTATACTCTATCTTTCTACCTTTAAACATTGAGGACAATGTCTCATTTTAGTTGGGGGGAGAGGGTAGTAGTTAAAAAAAACTGTGTTTTCTATTTCATAAAACATGTGCAAAATTGTTGTTACTATGATGACAGAGTAAGAAGAACTTTTATGACTCTTGAGACGCATCTTAGTAATCATTCGTAACAAGGTTTATCATAATACTTCTTGAAATATTCAGATTTACAAACTTTTGCATTGTTATCACTTAAGTCTGCTCATATACTTATTTAACATGTATTCTTAAACCTTAATTTACATACCCACACTTCAACATATGATTGTGGGCTGCATATTGGATTATTACATTATTTATATTCTTTTGTTAAAGGTAACAACTAAGGGAAAGGGATAATATATAATTAAAAAAAAAAGAGAAAAAGAAAAAAAAATGATAATAATAAAAATGTAGATAAGTTTGGTTTCGTAGCCTCCCTAACCTAACCAATTAAACCCGAAGGGGTGTTTTAACACCTAATACCCTAAAGTCAACTGA